>QEOT01124299.1:300077-330164 GCA_003123785.1 Pterocarya stenoptera | reverse complement strand
TTTTTTTTTTTTTTTTTTTTTTTTTTTTTTTTTTTTTTTTTTTTTTTTTTTTTTTTTTTTTTTTTTTTTCCTTTTGTGGTTTGTAGATTTATGAAAAAGTAGAATTTTTTCTTTTATTTGTTTGTATTTGATTGAGTGGGTCGAAGGTTTTTTTTGGTTGTGTGATTTGCCGATTTATCAAAAAATTGATTCTTTCCTTTTGAATGTTATTTGCTTGTATGTTGTGGTTTTTCTAGCTTTTTTTTTTCTTGCTTTCAGATTTGTGAAAGAATATATATTTTTTTCATTCTTTGACGTGTAGGTTTTTCGAATTTTTTGTATTGTATGTTATTTGCTTATATGTTTGAGTTTGTCTTTAGTTTTTTCATTTCTGTATAAATCTTTAGGGACTTTTTGTTATAATTTTACATTTCTAACTGTATAAATCTTTGGTAATTTTTGCTTATAATTTTATATTTCATTCTAGAGATATCTGGTTATTTATCTATCAAGATGTCTGCTTATTGATTTATTAACGTATATAATTTTAAAAAGTAAATTTCCTGTTTCATCTTGTATGTTTTTGACGATTTTCTATTTGTTATATATATATATATATTGCATTTTCTGATTGTTGTATGATCGATTGTAAGAATAAAATAAAAAATAACATTTATTATTTTGCTTCTTCTCAAAAAAGAGAATTTAGATGATGAGGGTTTTCATTAGTTGATGGAGTTCTTATTAACACAATCTTTACTGTGATAGTGTTTAGATAAAAGAAGTTATTATTATAGCTTTCCTCCATTGTCTGATGAAAATTCCCATTCATCTTCTTTATTTTGAGAACAAGATTTATTTTGTATGTTATAGATGTTTTAATGCTTAAATTAACATCATAATATACTTTGTGAATTTTTGTTTTAGTGTAATGTAAACATTATAATATAACATGATATTATAATATAACATGATATTATGTGAATATAAAATATTAGCTTCTTTTATAATATACTTTTTGTATTTTTGTTTTAGTGTAAAATATTCGAATTATATATTATTATTATATTGGTTACCTGATATGTTTTTTTTTTTTCGTTTGTATATTCTTTTGTATGTTTCAAGATTTGATATGTAATATAATATATATTATGTAAACATAAAATATTAGTTTTTCATAATATATTTTGTTTATTTTTGTTTTAGTTTAGAAGATAAGACTTGTAAATTGTTGTCTTATTGTGTTCTTTTGATGTTATGATGACTAAGTGGTTTGGGCCCAAATATAAGTGGTTTGGGCTTTCGGTTTCAGGTTAGTATCTCTTAACTTTCTCAATTTGTTTAAATATGAAGTTGTTTATATGATTTCATATTTGTCTTTTGTATTGATATTTGCATTTTGTTATTGGTTGTTGTTATGGAAGACCACATGGCAAGCATCAAACCACCGAGTAGTGCAGCAACAACAAGCACCAGACCACTGAATATTGCAGGGACATGCAACATCAGCAGTACACGCATCACAACAGAGAATAAAGATGCACAGCAGAGGAAAGTGGAATCATCTAGAATTGAGAATAATTATCTGAAAGGACAGGTGTCAACAGATCCAAGAAAAGTAGTGAATTTGTTACTGTAAATATTGTCTATATATATGGATGTACAAAGCATCGAAAAGGGACAAGGATGAATATTTAGAGGAATACAAAGTTCCTTTTCACATTCTGTCAACTATCTAATATGTATACTAAGAATTAATCTTATTATGGTATCAGAGACTACTGACTAGTGTCTGTCTTCACAATTTTTTTTTTTTTTCTGTTTTACATCACAGCCAAATGGCATCCTCAGATTCATCACCCAACTCCACAACCCAGAACCCATCCTCCATTAATTCTTCCAACTTCAGTTCGGCGAATTATTTCGTAACTATCAAGCTAACCATAGAAAACTTTCTTCTATGGAAAGCTCAGATGGTTCCCTTTTTAAAGGGAAACCAGCTTTTCGATCATGTAAATGGCTTGTTTCCAATGCCATCTCCTATGATTAATAATCTTCCTAATCCAAAGTATGAGCAGTGGGTGTTAGTTGATCAACACATTCTCTTTGCAATCAACTCTTCTTTGTCCGAACAAGTGTTAGCTCGGGTCCTTGAGTGTGCCACTTCGAAAGAAGTTTGGACTACACTGCACTCTTTGTTTGCTGCTCAATCATCTGCACACACAATGCAGACTCATTATCAGTTAACAACATTGAAAAGGGTCCTGAATCTATAACAGAGTATTATCATAAAGCAAAAGCTTTAGGTGCTTCCTTGGGAGCTACAGGTCAGCCGTTAACATCATCTGAGTTTTCGGTCTACCTCCTTGCCGGATTAGGAACCGAGTATGATGCCTTAGTTACCTCCTTAACTACTCGTGCCGAACCTCTCTCCTCTCATCAGATCTATAGCTTCTTGCTAAACCACGAATCTAGACTTGCTCACCAACATCAAACACTTCTCAGTGGATCTTCAATATCAGCAAATACTACCACCATGAAATCACATGGTTATACTTCATCTCCTTCTCGTGGTCGAGGGTCCAGAGGTTTTCGTGGTCGAGGTGGGGGAGGCAGGTTTCCATCCTCTTTTCCTTCACAACGATCAGACTCTCGTCCATCTTGTCAAGTTTGTAACAAGCCAGGACATACTACACTTGTGTGTTATCACAGATTTAATCAGAGTTATCAGAATGCCCCTCCCCCTTCTCTTTCAGCTAACCTCACCACTGCGTATCCACCCACTTCTCATATAAGTTCCTGGTTTCCTGATACAGTAGCGACTCATCATTTTACCTCAGATTACAACAACTTTAATGTGGATTCCTCTTCCTATCAGGGCTCCGATCAAGTTAGCATTGGAGATGGTTCGACTTTACTGGTCCAACATATGGGCACTTCTCAGCTGCACTCTTCTTCTGGCATCTTTCTTCTCTCTAAACTACTTCATGTTCCTTCCATTACAAAGAATTTAATTTCTATCCGTCAATTTTCTCATGACAATTCTATGTATTTTGAATTTTATTCTAATTCTTTCTTTGTGAAGGATTTGCAAACACGAAGGGTTCTTCTTCAGGGCACCGTTAAAGATGGACTGTATGTCTTACCTGCAGATGCCACCACTCATCCACCCATTTCGGTTTCTCCACAAGCTAATATTGGTGAACGCACTTCTACCTTCCAATGGCACCTACGGCTAGGACATCCCTCACCAAAAACCACAACCTTCATGATTCGTCACTTTGCACTTCCTGTTACTACACACGCAGCTCCTTTACCTTGCACTGCTTGTATTAAGGAAAAAGCACATGAGTTGCCTCATCCGTTATCTCCTTCATGTTCCGCATGCCCATTTTCTTTACTTTTTCTTGATGTATGGGGTCCAGCCCCAGTTTTATCCACCAATCGTACTAGATTTTATTTTTCTATAGTTGATGATCATTCCAAATATATATGGTTATTTCCAATTCAATCAAAATCGGATGTATCATCAATTTTTGTTGCCTTTTTGAGTTATGTTCAAAATTATTTTTCTTCAAAAATTTTGGAGGTCCAATCGGATTGGGGTGGTGAGTTCCGACCCCTCAAGAAAATCCTTCAATCTTATGGCATTGTTCATCGCATCACATGCCCTCATTCCCATGCACAAAATGGTTCAATTGAATGCCGTCATAGGCACATTATTGAAACAGGTTTATCACTTTTGGCTCAAGCATCAATGCCCCATATGTATTGGGCCGATGCCTTCCAAACACCAGTTTATTTGATAAATAGAATGCCTACTCCAGTTTTAAAAAATAAATCTCCTTTTCAAATAATTTTTAAAAAATCTCCTGATTACAATTTTTTATGCACTTTTGGTGCTGCTTGTTGGCCAAATTTACGTCCTTATAATCTTCATAAAATGGACTTTAGATCCATTCGTTGTGTTTTTATGGGCTATAGCCCAGATCACAAAGGCTATCGTTACCTTTATGTTCCATCGGGCCGGATCTATATATCTAGAGATGTAATTTTCCATGAGGCTGATTTTCCCTTTGCACAAGTCACTCACATGCAGCCCACAAAATCACCTACTTCCTCTCACACACAAAATCCATCTCTAATTTCATTTCATCCTCAACGGTCCAACCACACGTCCAATACTCTCACTGGACCCAATACTCATTCTTCAACACCTGAGCCTCACTCTCATAATCCTTCATTAATTTTGTCAACCCCTCCTTCAACACCTCAGCCCAATACTCATACTTCAACACCTCAGTTCAACACTTCAGACCTAATACTTCCATCTCCTTCAAATTCATCATCCCCTTCCCCCGATACTTCAACTTCACCGCAAAACCTAAGCGCCCCCATTCCAGAATCAACACATGTTGCGGCACCATCTTCTCTTCCATCACCCATTGCTGAGTCATCTTCCAATCTTCACCCATGGTTACACGTTCAAAGGTAAATATTTCAAAACCTCTTACTCGAACAGATGGAACTATATCTTGGCCTCATCGCACTCCCTCACTTTTACTCACAAACATTGCACTCACCATGGTTCCTGAGGAACCCACATCCTATTCGGAGGCCTCTAAGTTTCCCGAATGGCGCATAGCCATGGAAACTGAATTTCATTCACTTATGCACAACCGAACATGGGACCTTGTTCCCCCATCTTCTTCCTACAATGTCTTAGGTCCCAAATGAATTCTTAAGACTAAAAGGAAAGCAGATGGATCTCTGGAACGGCGTAAAGCACGCCTAGTAGCTAAGGGTTTTAACCAACAAGCTGGAATAGATTACACTGAAACGTTCTCCCCTGTTGTTAAACCCACTACTATACGTCTTTTGCTTTCACTTGCTGTTTCCTTCGATTGGCCTCTGCAACAATTAGACATACATAATTCATTTTTACATGGTGATCTGGAGGAAGCAGTCTATATGCAGCAACCCACTGGTTTTGTACATCTTGATTTTCCCTCATATGTGTGTAAATTAAAGAAGGCTATATATGGCCTCAAACAGGCCCCTCAGGCCTGGTTTTCCAAACTCAGTAACAAATTGTGTTCACTGGGTTTTCAAGAGTCCAAATCAGACACTTCTCTTTTCATTTATCGTCATGATGCTCATGTGATCTTTGTTTTAATCTATGTTGATGATATCATTGTCACTGGGTCTAGTTTATCTCTTGTTTCTGATTTTATTTTGGCTCTTGGTATGTCTTTTCCTGTTAAGGACTTAGTACAATTGCATTATTTTCTGGGAATTGAAATTTCCAGAACTGCTAATGGGTTGTATCTTAACCAATCCAAATACATTTATGATATTCTTAGACGTGCCAACATGCATCAAGCCAAACCTGTTTCTACCCCCATGTCCTCTACCATTAAACTTTCAGCATTTGAGGGCACCTCCTTTGAGGATCCCCATTTATATCGTAGCATTGTTGGTAGCTTGCAATATTTAGTTTTCACTCGCCCTGACATCTCTTTTGCTGTAAGTAAAGTCTGTCAATACATGCATAATCCCAAAATTCTAAATACTATAAAATTTGTATTTTAAATAAAATGCAAATAATCTTTAAATTAAAATATAAATAGTTAAATTTAATAATATTGAAATAGTTAATTCTAAATAGTTAATATTTGTTTATTAAAATACAAATACTATGAGGACTAACTTAAGAACTAATAAAATTAATATTTAAAACATAATCTTTGATAATTAAAATACATAATTAAGATTTGTTGAATTCTTGTATATTCTATTCTCGTATCATCATGTATTCTCGTATTTTTTTTTATTATTGTTCTGTTTTAATATTGTATCTTCTACTTGTCATTCAAATAAACCTTAGACCCATTCAAGAGTTATCAATCATGTTGAACGGTTGATTGATAACTCTTGAATTGTCCAGAGTGGACAGTTTGTGATTGTAAGATCATTCTCGCAAACTATCAAACTATATCTGTTGCATCCGACATTATGATTTTGGTAGAGTCATCTCTTATTATTCTATGGATATACAGTTTCGGTGATGGTGCATCGATGTATTACTTGTCGATGTGCACGACCAAACGAGCATATTTGGAGAACTATGGGAAGATCCTGCTGAAATTTTGTTAGACGTGACGGATAATAATTGGTAGGTTGGCGATTATGATCTTACAATCTTGAATGGGATAGGATCAACTACTCGGTGAAATGAAGAAATTGCACAATATGTTAGATAATTGATTGTTTGTTGATGCACATGACTGTTTACAATAGGATATTAGATATGGATAAGAGTTGGATGCAATTTAAAGATCGGTTGGGTGAGAATTACAATGTATATACTGAAGGAGTTAAGAAATTTTTGAAATTCGCATCCTGTACAATTGGTAGTGACGGTCGTATTAGATGCCTTTGCATTCTCATAAGATAGAGTTGGTGAGGGAGCATCTGTTTGTCAAAGGTATTGACTAAGGTTATACCGATTGGATCTTACATGGAGAACCGTATCCAATGTCATTTGAACTTCGAGATGAAGAAGAAGGCATCGATGAAGATGTACATCCTGAGGTTGTTAGTGATGATCTCGAAGAGGATATGGAGCAAATGCTGGGCAACATTAGTGCGGGAATGTTTATGAATGAAAGTGGAACAAATCCATCAAACTCAAATGATTCGTGCCATAACACTTTTACCCGCTTGTGGAATGATTCACAGCGTGAGTTATATCCAGGATGTAGAAAGCACAGTAAGTTTTCATTTACAGTTAGACTAGTTCATATAAAATTCATGTGCTGAATATCTATTAATGCTGTCAATATGTTGCTCGAGCTGTTTAAAGAGGCACTTCCATCAGACAATATTTTACCCTGCAACTTCTACGAAGCAAAATAGTTAAAAAGAGGACTCGGGTTTGATTACAATCTAATATATGCATGTAAGAATGATTGTGTGTTATTTTGGCAAGAGAATGAGCAGTTGAACGAGTGCCCTATTTTCCATGAATCAAGATGGACAACTGAGAAGCAGAATGTGCCGCGTAAGATTGTACGTCGCTGTCCATTAATACCTAGATTACAATGGTTATTCATGTCATGTTCAACGGCTGTGGATAAGACATGACACTCATCATCTAGAGTCAAGAATGATAATGTGTTGTCACATCCTGCAAACTCTCAAGTTTGGAAGGAGTTTGACTTGGAACACCCATGGTTTGCTGAAAAACCTCGTAATGTTCGACTTGGGTTAGTAACAGATGGATTTAATTCGTTTGGGAACATAAGTACTAGTCATAGTACTTGGCCAGTTGTACTTATGCCGTATAATCTACCACCGTGGAAGTGTATGAAACATCCATATTTCATAATGAATTTTCTCATTCCAAGTTCGAGATCACCGGAAAATGATATAGACATACACTTACAGCCACTGATAGCAGAATTGCAAGATTTGTAGGAGAATGGGGTCTTAATATTTGATTCATCAACAGGCAAGTCGTTCAAGATGCATGCTGCGGTATTATTGACAATAAATGATTTTCCTGCTTATTTAAACTTGTCAGGTTGGAGCACTAAGGGGAAATTGGCATGTCCGACTTGTAATAAATATACCCAATCTGAATGGCTTACGTATGGGAAGAAACTATGCTTCATGGGTCATCGTCGATTTTTAGCTGGTGACCATAGATGGCGTGGAAATGGTATGATGTTTGATGGCACTGTTGAATGGGGGCACCCTCCACAATTCTTGTTTGGCGAAGATGTTATTGCACAGTTTGTGAATGTCGGAAGTAATGATTTTGGTAAAAAACAATGGAAGAGAAAACGAAGTGCGAATGAGTTGAATGGGACAAAGAAGAGTATATTTTTTGAACTCCCCTACTGGTCGACGTTAAAATTGCGGCATAGTCTCGATGTTATGCATATTGAAAAAGAAATATGCGAGTCCGTGTTAGGAATATTGATGTCAATTGAAGGTAAAACGAAGGATAATATAAACTCACCGAAAGATCTAAAGCGATTGGGAATTAGACCTAAACTGCACTTACAACAAAGTGGTTCGTCTGTTTACATGCCAATTGGATGGTATACATTGTCAAGAAACGAAAGGGTTACATTTTGTGAGTGGTTGTAGAAGATTAAATTACCGGACAGGTATGCCTCGAATCTAACAAGGTGTGTGCGAACAAATAACTGAAAAATTACTGTACTAAAAAGCCATGATTATCATGTATTTTTACAACGTATCTTGCCTGTTGGTATCTGTGGGTTCTTGACTAGAGATGTGTGGGTTGCGTTAATTGAGTTGGGTGCATTTTTTTAAAGATTTATGTATTAGAACATTGAATGTAGAAGCTTTGGATCGTATGGAACGAGAAATTGCACTAATATTGTGTAAGTTGGAAAGTATTTACCCACCATCATTTTTCGACATAATGGTTCACTTAGCCGTTCATTTGCCACGTGAGGCTCAACTTGCAAGACCAGTCTAGTAGAGGTGGATGTATCCCATTGATCGGTTTCTTAGAAACTTGAAATGCACAGTGGGTAGTAAGGCTTGTCCAGAAGGATTAATTGTAGAAACATATATCGATGACAAGTGGCATACATTTTGTTCAAAATACTTCCACGGTGTTGACACATGGTTTGATCGGCCGGAAAGAAACTTTGATGTTGACCAAAAAAGACAACGGAATGAATTTTCTGTATTTTTTCAACAAGTACGTCCACTTGACGCTCAGGGTGGTTATGATTTGTGTGAAAGGGAGTTGGAGAAAGCCCAGTGGTACGTGCTAAATAATTGCCTAGAGATAGAGAGCCACTTGAAGTAAGTTTAACTTAATTGTTAATTAATCATTGAATTTACTTATTAAACAATTATATGAATATACTTATTGTTGGTAATTTTTAATTTCAGTGATCATATTAACGTGTTCAAATAACTGAGAGTAAATGATATAAACCAGAGACATGAACAGGAGTTCCCAAAATGGTTCAAAGAACGGGTAATGACATTAATACAGATGCAATTTTGCACTAACATATTTAAAATAAAGGGGAACAGTTGAACGGTGGAATGTTTATACTTTATTTAATATGTAGGTTGTACAAATGCATGCGAGTAATTCGAACGATATATCAGACGAACTATATGCACTGGCGCGTGGCCCCTCAAGAAGCACTGCTCAATATCCTGCATGTATTTCTCGAGAAAGTAAGTATCACACAATTGGTTGTGAACTTTATAGAAAAACACAAAATAGTGGTATCCTCGTCGAAGGGAGTCATGATGGAGACAATGTTGATTTCTATACAGTTATTGTAGATATAATTGGATTGAGATATGTGGGAGAGCTTGTGGTTTATATATTTAAGTGCGATTGATGGGATTTAAGCAATCCTCATAGGGAAAAATGTCAGGATGAATATTTTCTGAGTATTAATACATCTAAAAAATGGTATGAAGATGATCATTTTATTTTGACTTCCCAAGCATCTCAAGTATTCTATTCAGACGATCTTCAGTTAGGAAATCAATGGCAAGTAGTACAAAAGTTTTTTCCTAGAAATATTTATGACGTTATCCAGGAGGTGGAGGGATAAGAAGAAAAAGATGATCACTCTACTCAAGAAGCATACCAAGAGAGTCAACCTGCCTTAAACTTATTTGTGGATTTAAGTCAGTATGAGATGATCCCATTACATAGGGAAGATATTGAGGCTGAAATAGTTGAGGCGACAGTTGATCAAAGTGTTGAGTCATCTGAAGTATCTACAGATGATGAGACCGAATCTATAGATGAAACGGATACAGATGATTGACCGATTTTGTGTTCGCATTATACATTATCTCGCAATTATGCCACCAAAGAGGAAGGAAGTTCGCATCCCATCTCCACCTGTTCCAAGCTCTCAGTCTAACTCACCATTAGAGACTGACTCTACGGAACAAGGTAAATAGCTAATACTCATTTTTTCAATTAAGATATATGATAATTGATACGGGATAAATAACTAATATTATTTTATAGAGATAACAGTACAATCTCGTCACGGACGAGGCACTACTAGAGGCGTGATGTTGGAGAAATATCGTAAAGTAGGTAAGATTAAGGTTAACATTCCTGAAGAACATACCAGAGGTGAGGGACAACAAGCAGCTTGACTTGAATTGCATGTGGGTGCTCTTACACGGACTTATGAACCTTTGGCTACGAGTTCATGGCCTAAAGTCCTGCAAGATGTGAAAGAGCTTATAAAGAAGCGTTATTTGGTACGTAATATTTAAATAATAAATTTATATTGATATTATTTAATTTTCTAAATGATAATATTTTTGTGTATATACTTTTTCAATGATGACTTCGAACTAAATTTTAGTCGAAGAGAGCAGCGTAGGACTATTGAAGAGTTGATGTGTAATGTATTCCATAAGTATAATGCGAGATTTCAAGAGCCTTACAAGAAGTATGAGAACAAGGAAGATGCAAGCCAGCATCCTTTTCAGGATGTCCGACTTGAAGAATGGCAAAAACTTTGCGACATGTTTGAGGATCCATCATATAAGGTAAAGTAAATGAATTCTTTGTGTCAGACTTTTAATTTTCATTTACTAACTTTTACAACTTCTATGCAGGAGTGAAGTTCTATAAACAAAACGAATAGATCAAAGTTGAAGATTCATCATCATGCCGGCTCAAGATCTTTCCATCGCCTCTCTCAGAAATTGGTAATGTACTCATTTTTTTTATTCTATATAGTTTGTTTTTAATATTGACTTTATATCTTAACAATGTCTCTTGTAGAAAGAGTCAGAAACCAATTATGATCTGACAAAATCATATGTTGCATCACATACTAATAGTAATGGAGAGTGGACTCATCCCGATATTTGTGAGAATTATGTAAGTATTATAATTTCTTTAAATTAAACATATTTCAATCATTGTGTTAAAATTAATTTTATATATTGTGTGTCGGATAAAATGGTTGCCCCTTTGCTGAAACTACATCAAATCAGAATTCATCAACAAGTGATGTTGAAATTTTTATACAAGTTCTGGGTCAATGTTCAGGATATTTGAGGGGTTTGGGTTACTATGTAAAGCCTTTAGGCTTTTCATCAACGTCAAGCACTACTGCCACTGCGTTAGAGAATGCAAATTCTAGAATCGAAGAATTGATTGCAAAATAGTATGAGTTAGAGGCTCAATTGACGAAACAAGCAGACATAGAGATGCGCATAAAACAGCAAGAAGATCAACAATGAGAGATGCAACTCCAAATGCAAGAACAACAAAAAGACAAATGCTTATGCAACAATTCAGGCCTCCAAGCAATTAATTTTCTTTAGAAGTGTTTTTGCATATTGAACAATTATATATCATGTACTGATAATTTTGTTAGTATTATTAGTATTTTATGTTATTTAGTTCTGACTTATTAGATTAGTTTTATTTATATTGAACAATTTATAATGTATTTTTGAAATATAAATATCTATTTAGTTTTAAATTACTATTGTCTATGAAAATAATAACTGTTCATGAAACATTCGAATATATATAAATCTAACATAACCGTCTGAACATCTCATGTTAGAGTTCGAATGGTAAAAAATTTGCGCGTTCGAATGGGCAATGCACTATTTGCGTTCAATCGATCAGCCATGAAGTACCCGTTCGAACCGTCCATAATTGTTCGAACGTTATTTTAGACGTTCGAACGAATTTTCGAGACGAATTTAAATCGTCCCAAGAAAAAAAATCCGTCCCAAAAAATCGAACGGTCTAGCTTAATTTCATTCCAAAATATATTTTTTGGGACGAATTTATGATTTTCGTCCCAAAATACCTTTTGGGACAGTTTTATTAGGACGACCTTAGGACATTTTTTTTTTTCATTCCAAAAGATCTTTTGGAACGGAATGCCAGGATTTTGGGACGAAAATCTCTTTTTTGTTGTATTGTGCATACCATCCACTACTCCATTGCAATTCAAATAGGCTATCACCGAACCAATAAACCAAAAACAAAATTAATCCACTTTAGAACCAATGACAAATTATAACTAATCCAAACAACTAAATTAATTATTAAGTGGTACTGTCATCTAAACTTAATGGTAACCTCATTCAAGTACTTTGTGATAATGGATGGCATCGCGGCCACGCTGCTTGAATAAAAGAGGCTGCAGAATGTTTTAAGTAAGTACTTGTTTCAAGTCAGACTCATTTGAGGCCGCGATGCCATCCATACTTACTAGACTCATTTAATCTGCTTGAGGTTGCTCAAATGTTTTCAACGCGTCAGATGTCTCAGACTGCATGTACACCTATCACATAACAATTAAGTCGCTCAGTTTCTAAGATTTCTACTCATAAATTACATACGCTAATTCCAAAAGATAACAAGCCCATTATATTCTTTTAATTACTAGCCATCTTTTAATTAATAATAACCAAATATAGAGATTTTATTGCTTGCTAAAATGGTTAAAATTAATTCAAATTTACAAGACTATCATGACATGATATTTTTAAATAGGTTGAAGAAAGTTTCTTCCAATATCATGGTTTGGAGGAAAACACTGTTGATGATCTTAATATTAGTCTATACACAAGATTTTGCTCCAAATTAAGTTGGAATGAATCCCCCAACCTAACTATACACAAACATACAAATTATGTAACACAAATATATATATATATATATATTTATATATCATAGATCAGCCATACTGGCGTAACATGTACTTTGTCCAACCACTTATCCCAAATATATATGGGAATTTAAGAAAAAATCTATTTATGTACATGTATAGATAACACATGACTTACTAAAGTGTTTAAATGCCATAATTTTATTTGGAATATAACTTTTGAAATTTAAATCTTATAGATCCAATTTTACCATTTAAGTGAGATAGATGATATGCTCTAGCAGCTCTACTCATCGACTTGAAAATAAAATAACTCGAGAATTTAATCTTTTAATTTATACCTTCACACTAGAGCATGCTCTTTTAATAAGTAGATCTAACATAAAATATTCAACTAAATGAGGGTGAAGTCTAATCGGAGTGAGATTTCAAATTTATAAGAACCTCAAAACATACATGTTAAATCACCACTTTCTTAAAAAAGTTTGAGCTCATACGATCAGCGCATAACTAATATTCAAGCATATTCAGTTATACACATAATTATGGAAATTAAGTGCCCTGCTTTAAAAAAAGGAAAAAAAAGAAAAAAAAGGGGATGATGATCAGCACCAACCTGCAAATTTCCGATGAAGTATAAAAACAGAAGCAGGCCAAAGATCGAGATTAAAACTGTGAAGCAGTTTTCCCAATAATTAGGACTTGTTTCAAGGTTTTGACCAAATGAGCTGCAAGATTTGAAACGGCTATATATATATATATATATATATATATCATGTATGATCAGTTAATAATATCAGAAAACATTAATATATATATATAATATGTATGAGTTACTAAGATTTGGACCAACGTAACGCTAGCTAGCGCAGCTTCTTATTCGGGGCCTATAATAATAATAATAATAGCAACAACAATATTAATTTTATGATAGCTAATAATTATAATAGAAAAATAACCCAAATAACCCAACAATCTTATTTCGTTTACTTTTTTCAATCTTTTCTTCTGATAGTAAAATAACCCAAATAAATTTGATATGTTGTTGTAGATCAGTGATAGCCAATTAAAACTGGACAGTTGGCCCTGTGATAGCTGGTCAATATGAATGAATAGACTAAGCACAAACTAGAATGTATGGCAGTGGAAATTACTTACTAGCTAGGAATTTTAAGGGAAACAATTAACGTATTTTTACCTTCAAATCATTATCTTTGTTGAAATTAATATTGTGGCAGCTGAATTACGTACTACTTTCACACGATGGACATTTAAACTATATATAATTTTTAATCAAATATCACTTTCATTCTATTTTAATCATTGAAATAATTAAGTAAAGAAAAAAATGTGTGCGCATATGACATAATTTTAATGGATGGTTGGATATAATTAAAGAGATGATCATGCACATGACCTTAGTATTTCTGGTACGTGGTACGATGTAGTAATAGTATCTCGAAGTGGTACTTCAATATTATATTAGGTTTGATTATATTTTTAAATGGTCGAGAAAGTTTTAAGGAACAGAATGCATGCAAGATTATTTACATGTGTGATGAAACAACAATATATATAGCATGATACATGCAGAGTTCTTGATCAGATGACAAGTATCATAAAAACAAATTTGGAAATATCTCAACAAAGAAAATTTGTAAAATGCACGAACCTCAAATTTCGCAGACCCCACCAGAAACAAAACAAGCTCTTTCGCGGAAAATCCATGGAATCCAGTATACCAGATTGACGAGCTTTTTGGAATATTCCAAAATCAAAGAGAGTGGTATTTGGATTTTTTAAAGAGCAATAATCATTTAAAATCGGGTAATTTCTAAAAACATCACCACAGTGAAAAGAACGAGAAGTACCCTTGATACATTCAATATCATGCTCACAGGCCAAGTGCCAGCACGAAGTCTCTCGTTCGATGGAGAAGAAGTACCAAAAAGCACCCAGTACCTGATGAAAGATATATACCAATATTATTTCATCCATCTCTTAATTACTGATTAGGGTAATTAATTATAAAGCAGTAGAAGATTCTGGATCATGATCGGATGTTTATGGATCGGTACGATGAAACTCATGATATTGTTAATGATGCATGAAACTTACATGACTGGCGACGAGATACAGATAGAGATTCAATCCAGCTTTCACCACCATATATTTCTTCTTTTCCTTTTTCTTTTTCTTTTTCTTTTCCTTCTCCTTTTCCTCCTCAGTAGTACTACTTCCAGTTTTAGTTGGCTTCTTGATAGCGTCGCTGACAGCTTTATTCCACAATCTGCAGATACGGAGAAGTCTTGGCACATATTGCAAAATAACAGCTGCATTTAGGAATTTCCTTATGTTCCGGAATTTTGAACCACTCATTCCAGAAAATATCATTGGCAGTAGAACCTGTTGTTCATAAATAATATCAAAACGTAGGTTAGGTAAAGAAGATCACTAGCTAGATATATATTACTACTTAAGTACTAGGTTGTTTATACAAACAGATATATATTCATGATCTTCTCATGTTCAAATAACATAAACTTCTAACATCTTATATATATATATATTATATTTAATATTACATTCTCCCATCTTTTGGTATTGTTATAATTAATTGGCAATTTAATATATTATGATTGCATGGACAAAATTTTCTTGCAAATTGGATTGGATCAGTAAGATCAATAATGGATCGAAGAAATTTTTCTTCCAACCTATTTATATATGGTATTAATTAATTATATGTATGATCTCGTGACCAAATCAATTGAAAGGAAAATTACTCTATTCGATAATAGAAGATATTCTTGCATTAAGATGCTAGCAAGAATATTACGAGTCCCCCAACTTAATTGGGAGGGGTGGCAGGCCTAGTTGCATGCCATATATATTATATGCTCCTTTACATGGTGGCATTGGGTGGCAGACTCATGTCTGCCAGGCCCTTCCTCTTCTTTAATTTTTTTTTTTTCAATTTGATCATTTTAAGAAAGTTTATTTTGTATATTTTTAATAAAAATATATCTAGTATATATTATTATTAAACATATTAGAAGCAGATCAAAAGTTTGTAATTGTACCTGGGGGACTGGAAGAATACCGAGAATGTTAATTACGAAGTCTGAGCACCTTTTTCTGCCGTCATGATCTCTTTTTGATCTTCGAACCAGATCCCCAAAAGCAATGAAATCCAGGAACGATCGCACGCAAATAGCAGTGATTTTTAAAGTGTTATCTATAGCAATGCATTTGGTAGCCTCGTTGATCACAGGAAGATAAAAGAACAAAGGGTCTACTGTTACTGCAACTACGTACACCACTAAAAACATCAAATTAATCCAAGCTGCTGGTAAGTCCATCTTCCTTTGAGGCGAGTCAGAGACGTCGGGGGAAACGGGGCTTATATAGCCTAGACAAAAGGTTGCAAATCTTACACGCATATTTTAAAAAAAAAAAAAAAAATAGTATATCTAAAATTCACATTAAATTTTTTTTTCCATGTTACATCCCACCATTTAAAAAAAATATTAAGAATTTACGAATGCATCTAATATTACTTATTATCATTTTCTTTTCCTAACTGATTTTCGACCCGTGTAATCGTGATACATAGGAAAGAGACTCCATCATTTTCAGTACGGATTCATTAAATACTATTCAAAATATTTATAAATACAATAATAAATATTATGGAGTTTACTTTATACACATTTCTCTCACTTAAATCTTCAAATTCGAGTAAGAATAATATTTTTTTCTAAGAAATTAAATCACTGCTAGATATATCTTATTAAAAATATAGAGACGATTTCTTTTATTATTTATCAGAATCATTCTCATGATCTGTTCATAATTTAATTAATAAGGCAAACTCAATAATTCAACAATTTTTTTTATGTGTATGGAAGGTTCACACTAGTGAGGAATGGACGTGCAAACCGCGCAATCAGTGAACCAGTCAGTCGCAAACAAATATTCTTCACTTGCTCGTCTCGTTGACTTGTATTTGTGGCCTCAGTTTCTACCTCGATCTCATTTAAAATAAATAAATAAATAAATTCTATACACATTCTTGCATTAAACACCACACGTACATGATTTTTTAATCTTTTTATATTTTTTCCTTAACAAGTATGTGGTGTAAGATGATAAATATATAGAAGATCTCAATGAATTGAGCATTAAAAAAAATATGATGTTTAGTGCGTTAGATGATGAATAACAAAGTTCAAAAAATTATTCACAAATAAGATATGTATAGCACATTAAATAAAATATTCACATGATATAATTTATATAGATATAATATTTTCAAATAACTCCTGCAATGGTTCAAATTATGGTGTAAAATCCAATTTATTGCCATAATATCTATATTTCTAATAAGAATGATTATTTTTCTGTTTATTCAAAAATACAAATGAGGGTTGCGATTACCTGGTTTTTGGGTTGGAGAATTGCTCGTATGACACCTAGCTAGCAGGCTAGCAATATCTTTATTACGATATTCTCCCCCAACAAACAAAAATATATAAATAAAATTAGAATATCATACTCTCTGCATGACAATAATCTTTTCCGTGCATTAACTCAGGAAACGAGTCAAGCCACACAAATCTAATCCTTTGTTTTCTACTTTTGAAAGGGACAGATATGCATGGGTTCCCCACACAGGTTCTATTCACTGCCAACGTCGTACTACTACTACTACTACCACGTGACGGAAGCTGGATGTCCTCACTAAAACAACACTAATCTTTTTACTTCATCTCATCTTAACTCAAATATCTCACTATTATTTACAAGTTATCTCAACTCATGGTCCAAACTAGGCCTAAATATATTGGTAGGAGCGACACCCGGTGGATTACCAAAGAGCAATGTTTTATATTCTGTTCTGCATGGTGATCATTCCAATTTAAGTTGGAACAAAATATTTCGGATTCGGTACATTTCAGTATACATTTAATTCCGCATTAGCTATATATAATACACATGGAAGGAAGAATTGAATGTTTATAAAATGAATATACGTTGAAAACTTAAAAAAAAATGTAGAAATATTAGTTTCGAGATAATATTAAAGAGTGACAAATTTGAGTTGAAACACAAAAGGAAAACAAAGAAAAAAATAAGAATAACGCTACTTGGTCATCTAAAACTTCTCGCTCAGATGACCCTCTCGACATGGTACTGTCATGCCACATGGTTTATTAAAAAATAAAAAATAAAATAAAAAACACAAATTCAAAATAGGTAGAATATATATTTTTGTATACTTCCTCTTTCTGTATTTTCAAACACACTTTATTTTTTAATATATATATATATATATATTTATATAGTGCGGTGTCAAGAGACCGGTCATTTGAGTGGTAAGATTCAGACGGCCTAGTGGTAGCAGCAATACTCAAAAAATAAAGAGCTGAGAAATTATTAAAAATAATGAGATTTAAAAAAATTAGGGGACGTATTCAAAGGTACAAAAAAAATTAAATTATATAAATCTTTTTAGATTTTAAAATCACATGAATGCCAACTAGATTTGCAATTTAAAACATGTCAATATTACAAAATTATCATTACAATAGACCAGAATGGAAAGAAACCGAAACTGGCAGAAAATGGCTTGAATTTGGAACGAAACCGAATAGGGATGTATGGTGTACAGGGTACTAGCTAGACTAGATTAAAAAATTCTGGTGGTTGTTCTAGCCAAATCAGAAGGAATTCAAAACTTGGCTAAAGATGAATAATTTGGCCACAAAAGAATGTTACAAAAGTAAAATTAACTACACGCTGATGTGTTTTGATGTGAAACGTCATATTGTAAAATTATTTTTATTATAAAATATAATTAATGTATCATATGAACTTGAGAGAGTTGACTAATCTATTACTATAACAAAAATATAATAGAAAAGCAATACACCACTGCTCTAATGTCCAGACCAATTACTATTTTTTTTTTTGAAAACAAAACGTCACTGCTTCTATTCATCAAATGTTGACAATACAAACTTGTCTTGGAGTACAAGACTGAGATGGCCTTTTGGACCATCTTCTATCCATATAACCTCCTCGTTTACATTATATGCAAATTTTGCTAAAAAATGAGCTACCTTATTTGCATCTCTATAAGTGTGTATAACTGACCATGATGGTCTATGTACTAACAATTCTCTGCAATCTTCTATCTGTTGACCATTCCACTCCCAATTTTCCTCTGCACTATTAACAACCTTTATGACCCCCAGCGCATCCCCTTCAAGAACAGCCTCCCCTATATTAAGCTCTGAACACAGCTTCAAAGCTCTCCACAAAGTTACTGTCTCTGCACACACAGGAGAGTTCACAAAAGATTTTTTCAGACAAAGAGAAACCAGAACATCCCCTGTTGCATCTCTAATAATCACCCCCGCTCCCATCATTCTGTTTTCCTTATCATATGCTGCATCCCAATTAATTTTCACCACTCCTTCCCTTGGTGCCACCCATCTAGCAGACTCACTTACCCCTCTTCTAATACCCGATGTTCTGCTACTACTGGTTTCTCTTCTAACACCTTGAGCATTTTGATACTCCTCTATACTGTGTTTTGCTTGGTTAAAAATGACTCTCGGGCTAGAAAATACATTTTCAAAAACAAACTTGTTTCTCCTCAACCATACATTTCTTAACACAGTAGCAGCAAGCCCCAACTCTTCCTCATTCAGCTTCTCCACCATTTTCCTCCATACTACCCCAATATCCTCATCTCCTGATGGCCACTTCTGCACTGGACTCCCTTCCTCAGCCCATACATCCACAGCAGCAGGACACCCCCATAATACGTGGCATGGGGTCTCTTCTTCAATCTCACAGATGGGGCATGTTTTTTTGTCTAAAACCCTTCTTTTAAACAGATTGCTTTTTGTTGGTAAGCAATTCTTGATTGCTTTCCAGACAAACATTTTGATCACCCCAGGAATATTCAGCCTCCATAGTTCTTTCCATCCTTCTCCCTTCACAGACCCATTCGAAGACTCCCCACTTATCCTTTTCTTTCTCTCCATCTCGAAATGGTATGCTGATTTAACACTGAAAATCCCTTTATTGGATGGAGCCCAGATCTGCTTGTCTTCCAACCCCATTGAGCTTATAGGAATGCTGCAAATAATCTTAGCCTCTTCTTCATTAAAAACCTCCTTCACTAACCCCTCCTTCCATCTACCACACCTTTCTTCAATAAGCTGGTCTACTCGAGCTTCTACTGGAAGAGTCTTCATTGGAGATTGAACTTTGTAAGAAGATATTTTTGGAATCCACCTATCCTCCCACACTCTTATATTCTTTCCATTCCCCACTCTCCACACCAAACCATCCCTCAACAGCTCTAGAGAACCCCATAAGCTCCTCCAAATCAATGACGGATTACCTCCAAGTTTTACTTCCAGCACATTAGTATGCTTGTGGTATTTATCTTTCAAGACTCTTGCAGCTACGGAATTAGGATTTATTAAAACTCTCCAACATTGTTTTGCTAAAAGAGCTTTATTAAACTCTAGCTCTCTAAATCCTAACCCCCCATTGAGTTTTGACTCCCCCATTTTGCTCCACTTCATCCAATTAATCTTCCTGTCATTTTCTTTATAACCCCACCAGAATTTTGACATGAGACAATCAATCTCCTTGCACAACTTTTTTGGTAGAGCAAAGACATTCATGTGGTAAGATGGTATAGCCTGGATTACTGCCTTAAGAAGGACCTCCTTTCCAGCAGATGAAAGAAAGTGATTTTTCCAGTTATTTATTTTAAGCCAAATCTGATCCTTAATACCTCTAAAAGTATTATACTTTGATCTTCCCACAAGAGTAGGTAGACCCAAGTATCTTTCATAATTATTTTGCACCCTCCCTCCAAGCTCCTTTACTATTCTGTCCCAATCACCATTCCTCCCATTGGAGCTAAACATGATCGAGGTTTTCTACTTGTTCAAACACTGACCAGACGCCACCTCATATTTGTGCAAAATTCCACTGATTTTCTGCCATTCATCCCAGCAAGCTCTCCAAAAAATGATGCAATCATCTGCAAAAAGTAGGTGAGTAAGTCTAACGCCTCCTCTAGCCACTCCTACACCCCTTAACTCACCCCTTTCTTCAGCCCCATTAATGAGATTGCTCAGCCCTTCAGCACATAAAAGGAATAGGTAGGGGGAGAGGGGATTCCCTTGCCTAAGTCCTCTTGTTGGTCTAATCACTTTCCCTGGCTCCCCATTGACCAAAACAGCATATGTAACCGTGGAAACACACTCCATTATCAACTTCACCCATCTGGCCCCAAACCCCAACTTCTCCATAACTCTTTTCAAAAAAGACCACTCCACCCTATCATAAGCTTTAGAGATATCTAATTTCAGTGCCATACTGCCCTCCTTACCCTTATGCCTGGTTTTCATGGTGTGCAAAGTCTCATAAGCCGCAATTATGTTATCTACTATCATTCTTCCCGGTACAAAGGCACTTTGATGCTTTGAGATTATAGCATTCAGCACCCTCTTCAACCTATTAGCCATAGTTTTTGCAATCAGTTTATACAACACATTGCATAGGCTAATTGGCCTATACTCCCCCACTTTCTTTGGCTGTTCAACTTTTGGGATCAAAGCCACATACGTAAAATTCAGAGATTCCACACTCTTACCTCCATTTAAGACACTCAAAGTTGCCTCACAAACCTCCTCCCCCACTGTGCTCTAGAGGGATTGATAAAAGCATGCACTGAATCCATCGGGTCCGGGAGACTTGTATGGCCCCATCTGTTTTAAAGCTGCCTCCACCTCTTCTCTAGTAAATCTCTTCTCTAGGTCCTCCACCATGCTACTTGTAACCTTTGATCCCATTGAGTGCACACACTCTTCAATCACTTCTCTGGAAGGCTTTCCTGACCTATATACTTCAGCAAAGTACCCTCTAAAAGCCTCAGCAATCCCCTCTTGGTCTTCTTTCACTTCAGATTGGGCATCCTCAACATATAAAATCTGGTTTTTCTTCTTCCTTTGACTAGCACAAGCGTGAAAGAACTTCGTATTTTTATCGCCTAAGCAGTACCAGTTTCTCTTTGCCCTTTGCTTCCACCTTATATCCTCCTGCTCCAGCAATTTTCCCACTTCCCTCTGTAGCTCGTGTAACTCAGCAGTATTATGTGGCCCTTCCCTATCTTGAAGCTCTTTTATTTTCCCAGTTAACACTTCTATGTTTTCATTTCTTTCCTTGTCAAACTTTCTGAAACCATTTGCCAATCTACCCCTGCACATCCTTAGAAGCTTCTGCACATCCCTCATAGGATCAAGAGTCACCTGCTTTTCAGACCAAACCTTTGCCACTAATCTTTCACATTCCTCTTCCTTCAGCCAACTTGCCTCAAATCTGAATAAAAACTTCCTTTTCCTCCTCAGATTCCTACCCCTTGTGACAGATAACACCACTGGTTTATGATCCGAGCACCTAGCAACCATACTCTCCACCCAAACATCTTGGAACATGGCCCTCCATTCACCATTAACTACAAATCTATCAAGTCTTTCTTTAGTGAAAGTATGATTAGAGTGACCATTACTCCATGTATAAGGATTCCCCTCACACCCAACATCAAACAAACCATTACTCTCTAATGCTTCTCTAAACTGCACCATCTGACTTTCAGCTCTCAGACACCCTCCCACTTTCTCATTTTGGGTTAGGATTTCATTGAAATCCCCTGCTACACACCATGCAATACCTTCTGATGGCTTAAGTCTAGATAACAGTTCCCACGAATACTTCCTTTTCCCCACCTCTGGATGCCCATAAAAACCAGTAAACTCCCAAACTTTACCATCCTCTTCATTTATTTTTGCACTCACATGCCATTGAGAGTAACTCCTTATTTCTACCTCATTTTTTTCTTTCCAAAACAGTACTAAACCCCCTCTCCTCCCCACAGGGTCCACTACAAAACAACCCTCCATTCTCAATTTATTCTTTAGGCTTTCAACTCTATTAGTTTTTATCATAGTTTCAATTAGGAACACAAACTTGGGAGACTTATCCTTAACCAAATTGTTAAGGTCCTGAACTGTCCGAGGGTTCCCAAGCCCTCGGCAGTTCCAACATAACAGATTCATAACTGCTGGTGGGGCTGCATCACAGCCTCCGCCAATACCTCCTCCATTAGTTGCCCCTCCATTTCCACATCTAATTTCATCTTCTTTTCCCTTCCACCACCAAGGCTCACCCCCTCCTTCCCACCCTCAAAGCTTCTTTTTAAAACAGAAACCGCATTAGAAATCTCACCTGAGATGCCTCTCCCATGAGCCCTCCTCTTCCATCCCCTTCCCTTCTGTGTAGTAACCTGCTTGGAATCACTAGAGTTATCTTCAGTTCTTCCATCTCTCTGACTTTCCTGAGACGCCATGGCCCCCTTAATCTCACTTAGAGTGACAGGAATAATATCAACCTTTCCTTCTACAGGATCCTCTAGACCACCGTTCCTGTTATTATAAGAGAATAATTTCCCTCCCATTTCTTCCACTTCTTCCTCCTCCCTCCTAGGTTCACACTCCTCCTCCCTCACATTATAACCTCCAGGATCAGCATATTGATTCTGTTTATCCACATCCCCTCACCTCCCTCTTCTCCTTCTCGTCCCTCATCTCCCTCCCCTCCCTCTTTTTTATTACTGTTGGAGCCCTCAGCCAGGATCCAAACTGATAAGACCCTCCCGAGCTTTCCTCCCCTTTACAACCATTTTTATCATGTAAAATACATCCACACCTGAAACATATTTTTGGTAGTTTCTCATATTTCACAGGTATCCACATTTTCTTTCCCTCCAGCATAATAGTTCTACCTCTGGCCAGAACCTTCGTCAACTCCCATTCTACTTTCACCCTAAGGCAACGACCCCACGCCTTCCCATTCTCCTGTATATCCACTTCCACCACATTCCCAATTGTTTTCCCTACCATCTCTCCCATTTTCAAATTCATCCCACTCAGAGGCAAATTATGCAACTGGATCCAAAACTGCTCAGTCGAAAAATCAAATTTGTTTGGTTGAGACCTACCATCAAACACTCTCAGTGCAAATAGATAGTTATCGAACAGCCATGGACACCCCTTCAGTACTCTGTTCCGATCTCCCTGAGATGCAAATGTGATTACAAAGCAATTCTCTCCAATCTCACAGAAAACTATTTGCTTATCTACTCTCCAAATTTTAACCATCATAGATCTCACCACCTCCTTCCCGATCCTCCTCTCAGCACATATTTTCCCCACCAGACTCCTATCTCCAATTTTTTTTACTTCTTCCATATCATCTAACCCTACCTCGATGGGAGCCTCCTCCTCTTCATTCAAATTCAGCCGTTCACAAATTTCTTCAATGTCGTCCATCACTACCACGTCCTACCGACGAAGGAAACACTCCTTCCTACTCACACGGAGTAGAGCAGAATTCTACACTTCACCAAAATCGCCCTTCGAGAGAGACGATAGAGAGAAGACTTTTTGTTAATTTCTTACTTGTACGCATTCCAGACCAATTACTATAAATCTATTAAGTTATTAACTTGACTCGGATCATCCATATATACAAAATGAGCTGGAATAAGGTACTTGAAGCAACATTAACTTTTTAACTCAACTTTAAACCGTTTCTAACGAAATTCAACAGATCTAATGCCTCCAAATATAGAGACAAAACGAAACACAAAGCGAACGGAAGTGGAAGAGAGACACAAAAACCAAACTGGAACCGATCGCGAAAGGCAAAAAAATAGAATCAAATAATGACAAAGTTGAAGACAATCACTCGGGAGGTGCTGGACTGGCAAAACAAATCGATGAAACCGAAATAATAAAACAAGATAATATCAGCGCACCGAACAAGGAGAGCACTTACAGGATGGAGAACTCCGTGGGGGACCAGTGCAAGAAGGAAGATTTTTCTACTTCGAGAAGAGAGAGAGAGCAGGTTAGCGGAAATTGGTGAGTCAGAGACGGGCAACGACGGCTTATATAGCTGTTTAAAGTGGAGAAATGATATTTATAATCTTTTTAAGATTAACACATTTTTTTAAAAAAATAGTAGATATATATATATATATATGTTATATACGTGTAGAAAAATTCATATTTTTAATAGTGGACAATATTTTTTTTTAAATGAATACGTGAGACTTGTACGTTTTAAGTATATCTAACATTACTTAAAATAATTAGGACAGGATGAAAAATATCCTAATTCACTCGCTCATCTCGCTGACTTGTATTTGTGGCATGGATTTTTTCCACCAATATTTTCAATCTAATATCATGTAGTGTAGAGCACGTTAAGTAAAATATTTACATGGATCAAATTATGATGTAAAATCCAATTTATTGCCATTGTTTTTTTTTTTAAAAAAAAAAGAAAAGAAAAAAAAGATTGGAGAATCGCTCATTGTTTAAAAAAAAAAAAAAAGGATTGGAGATCAATTTCTGGTTTGATAGCTAGTAATATCTTTATTACGACATTCTCACCCAACAAATGAAGATATATAAATAAATTTAGAGATTATCCTCTCTGCATGACGAGAATCTTTTCCATTAATTCAGGTCAATACAAGTCAAGCCACACACAACAATAATCCAATCCAAACGTTGTATGATAAAAACGTTTGAAATGCAAGTCATCAGTTTCTTATACGACAAAATGTAAAGCTTTACTTTATGCTTTTCAAAAGGGACTTTTTTCACAGGAGTGTAATGAAAACTCCTCTGCCCCTCACCCACCCCTCATCTCGGCAATAATTTGTTGGCTTTCTTTCCCAATAATTCAGAATATAAACATGCCAAGCCTGTCAAATCTTTTTTTTTTTATCTTATTTTTGAAAGGGACAGAATTGGTCCCCACACTTCCTATTCACTGCCAAAGTAGTACCAGTACGCGACCAATTGCAGAAAATTGATGAACGGTCGAAGAATCTGAATGTGAGATATATATATATATATTTATATGTATAAATATATATAAATATATTGTTGGCTTTCCTACGCAAGAATCCTTTTCAATAATTTAGAAGAAAAATGATAGGTTCAATCATGAGTATATAAATATCGTGTAATTATTTTTAAAAAATAAATAAATAAGAAACTTATATAAAAAGAAATTAATTTTTCGATAATAAATCATACTATTTTTCGAAGCAACCATACGATACTTTAAAAAGAATATATATTATCATTTTTCAATACTTATACAATCTACAACTGTATGTAAGATTATTCAATTCAGAATATATACATGTCAAGTCACACAAATATAATTTTTTGTCTTTATCTATACATTTTTGTCTTTATTAAGTTGTTTCTTTTCTTTTTTCTTTCTTAATGTCGTCTTCGTCGTTGCTTTCTTCTTTTTTCAAAGATGAGAAGGACAATCGTAATGGCAATCCAACCAAAAAGGCGTGGGAGATTTGAGTAATCTCCTTCGCGTAGCATTAATGAAAAGAAATAGTATACTAATTATCTGATTATTATTTTGTGAATTCTAATGATCAGGGGACAGGAATCTTTTCCATTAATTCAGAATACAAGACAAGCCACAAAAATCTAACCTTTTTTTTTTTCCTACTTTTGAAAGGGACAGAAATGGGTTTTCCCCATACAGCTTCCCATTCACTCATGCCACGTACTACCACGTGACGGAAGCTGGATATCGTCACTAAAAGTACAACACTTAGAATCTAATTAAAGTTTCGAACTAAATATATTTTATATAATATAAAATTAATATGTTCGAAAGTAAACTACAACAAATAAAGATATATGAATAAAATTAGGCTTTCCTACGCAAGAATCTTTCCCATTAATTCATAATATATACAAGTCAAGCCACACAAATCTATTTTTTTTATCCTATTTTTGAAAGGGACAGAAATATTAGTCCCCATACTTCGGGTCTATTTGAATAGTGAGATAAAATAAAATGAATTGAAATGATTTATAAATAGTTGTGAGATTATTAATTAAAATTAGATGAGATGAGATGCGATTAGATGAGATAATCTGGCATCTGTATCCAAACGACCCGTAGTAGTGAGATTCCTATTCACTACCAACGTAGTACCAGTACGTGATCCTACCAATTGCAGAAAATTGATGAATGGATGATGAATCTGAATGTGATATATATATATATATATATATATGTGTGTGTGTGTCATGATATGTGTGAATTAAGCACATGAATAATCTACAAGCTAGTTTTCTGGCTGACCATGCATGAACTGCAAAGAAAAAGGCATTGCATTAATTAGTTTTGCTTCATATTTCAAAGAATTAATCTTTGCATCAGCCTACACACCACACATCATAACTTTATTTATTTATTTTTATTTGTTTCTCTTATTAAATGTGTATTATATGGATGATGAATAAAAAAATATAAATGTTTCAAGAAGAGTAAAATAAATAAAAAATTGAAAAAAAAAATAAAATAAAAAACACATTAGTGTGTGGTGTGTAGGCTTATGCATAGCAATGCTCTATTTCAAATACAGATATCAGTCGCTATAGGATCAATAAAAAAGGTAGATATCCATCACCGGCAACTTTTATTGTACATGGTCCCTTGAGAGTAGTAGCTAGCATTTATTATTGATGCCAAATTATAACCATCAGTTTGTACCTAGCTTGAGTATGCATTTATCATCAATCACTACAACACATTTGGTTTTTAGTGACAGTTAGGAATTTGTGACAGTCCCTAAACTGTCACTAAAAAGTATTTTCTGTGACGGTTTTTGAAAACCGTCACTAAAGACGGATGTGATTTTTTTTACGTTCCAACGAATGAGAAAATTACGTTCGAACGTCACAAATACGTTCGGACGTGTGGCTACGTACGTGCGAACGTGAAATTTTTTGGCGCAAACGTTCGAGCGTTAGTAATTAACGTCCGAACGCTACTTATAAATTTAAATTAAATATGTTCTAATTTTAAATTTACGTGGTTTTTATATTATATAATTTGGATACAAGTCTAAAAACTTGACTTGTATACATTTATATATACACAATTTGCAAAATATAATTATATATTTATATATATTTTAAATATTTATGTTTATATATATATAAACTTATGTTTATATATATAAATATGTATATATTTATATATACATATTTAAATATATATTTATGTTTATGTATATTTGAAGTGTAGTGATTTAGTATTGAATTTGAAAAATATAACATTAAAGAAGATTGAGAATTGTAATTAAAAAACCATAGATATATTAAATAATATTGTTCCTTACAAATATTAAAAACAAAATACATAAGAAATGATAACTGAATGTAAACAACACTCATATAATATCGCCGTCCGGGAAAGTCATAGAGGCCCGTACCTCCTCAGTCAAGGTATCAACCTTGTCGTTGAGGATATGTACACGGTGTGACATCTCGGCGACAGACGCCTCTAGAGGCGCGAGCCGTTCATCGATCGAACGATCGATATGCGCAGTCAGCTGCGAGATGACTGCATCAACCCAAGCAGGCCGCACATCTCCCGTAGATGTACTGGTCGGCTGCTGACCACTACTCCCCACACTAGGCTGGGGCTGCGTCGGAGGAACTAGATCCGCTACAGGGGGTGGCCGACGTCCCCTCGCCTGTCCAATGCTACGTCGTTGAGTGGTCATGTCAAGGGGGCTCATCTGATCTTTGGCCAGCTCAAAAGGCTGGGTTGGCACTCCCCGAACAAGTAGTAGCTGGCTGAGCAGGACACCGTATGGGAGGTTGTCCGTGGAGACGATGCTCGCCTCGTAACGGACCCTGTCAAAGATGAGGAGGGGCAAATCTATGGCATCTCCACGTGCCACCCATATCAAAAACTGTGCCCGAGTCCGGCTAAATGTGGTCTTATGTGCCACAGGATCCACGTTTGTTGCAATTATAAGATGCAACATACGGAAGAATGGAAGCAAATGAATTTGGTGGAAGGAGTTCGGCCTCTCGACTTGCATGCGGTCTCTCCCGGTGAGGATGTAGAAATCCTCGTCTCGGTCGTCATCCGTAGCCGAAGGCTCAGCACCCTCGGCCTCTGACTGGTCTGCATCTCTGGCTGATGATGCATCAAGTGGGCCAGTAGATGATGTAGAAGTGCCTACATCTGCCTCAGTCAATGTCTGAACTCCTCGACGAATCCCAAGCTGGTCGGCGATGACATCAGCTGAAAACTCAAATGTCACACCGCGTACAGTCACGGTGTGAGAGGATGCGTGCTGAGGCATGGAGCACATCTCCATGTATAACTCCTGAACCATAGAGGGATATGCCTTACCCCTCAATGTGCAGATATTTCCCCAGCCTCTACTGAGGAAGACATCCCTCAGGTTGGTCTGCTCCCAGGTGAGCTCGTCGAACTCGTTGATCAGGGCCTCTCGCTCGACCATAACAGTACGAGACCCGATCCGAGCAGTGTCTTGAGTGGCTCCTTCCCTCCCTCGTTTCCTTGAATGCAAATGATAAGCCATCTCCTGAAAATAGAAAATGAAACAAAATTGTGAATACTATTGATGCATACTTGTCTTAATGTTAAACTGAATTGCATTAACGTTCGAACATACAAAATATACGTCCGAACGTTACAATGAAACTATCGGACGTATATTAGTAATGTTCGAACGTAAGATAAAACGTTCGGACATTTAACTAAACGTCCGAACATAGAACGGATCATAAATTTAAATGCTATACGTTCGAATGTTATAAATATACGTTCGGACGTTAAATTGTAAAAAATATTTTAAAAAATTAAAAAAACTCACGTCCGAACGTTAATTTACACTATCGAACGTAAATGAAGTAACGTCCGGACGTATAAAATATACGTCCGGACGTGGAAGGCCAACCGTTAGGAAATTGAAACGACATACGTTCGAACGTATCTGTGTAACGTTCGAACGTTACGAGTCGGAATGGCTGAGTCAACTCAACCATTCTCGAAAGCTCGAAATCCTATTTCTACTGGGCTAAATGCCTAAAGGTCACCGTAGAAATGAAGTATACACTTCAAGGAACATTTCTACGGTGACCTTTTAGCTAATGGTAACCCGTGGTGGCCGGAAAATCAAGTTGAAAATCCGGCCACCACCGGTTTCGGTTTTAATATAAATCCATCCAAATCAATAAAAAAAAACACTACTTTTAGATAAAATAGAGATGCGTACCTGTTAGTGACGGTTGTGGAGGAGTTTCATGGCGGCGGTGACGGAGGAGTGCGGCGTCGAAACGGAAGAAAACGGAGAAATGAGTTTCGGGCGTTCGGTTTTCGATATATATACAGTTAACGTTCGAACGTTATATTTAATAACGTTCGGACGTTTCCAATACGTTGGAACGTTATG
>QEOT01124299.1:256439-295202 GCA_003123785.1 Pterocarya stenoptera | reverse complement strand
TAAATGTATTCTGTGACGCACATTTGGTGACAGTCGTGGTGACGGTTTCACACCGTCACCAAATGTCTTTAGTGACGTTTCTTTGATTTTTGGTGACGGTTTTCTCTGTCACAAAAGGCAAATTATGTTGTAGTGAATATCCTTAAGCAACCTGCAAGCAAGTTCTTACCATTAATTTGTAATATTCTAGGTTTGGTCTCCAAGTTGTGCTTGGATTTAAAATATAAATTAAATAATTAAATTTTACCAACTTTATTTTTGTATTATATTTTTGTGAACCTAGCTAGCACTTCTCATCTTTTACAAAAGATTCCATTCAAGTAAAGTCACAAACTGATACACTTCAATACATCATATTGTAAAGTCTTTTTTATTATAAAGCAGATTTAATATATCACATCTAGCCACATCAATCTCTAAACTTTATTTTTGTGATATCTTTTTCTAAACCTAACATTTCTTTTTTTAGGATAAAATAGATCTAAATTAGTAGACCATTTTTTTACAAGTACCGTTACGTGCATGTAAATATGTGAGACCAGCTAGATATATAAATGGTGAAATCATTTTTCAAAATTTCCAAAATTCCTCATAACTTTATTCACAAACATCACACAAACATAAAACACTTTTCATTTTTAATTTAAAATTTCCAACCATTTTCATCTAATCATTATTCAAACAAAAAATTAATACAATTTTTACAAATTTAAAAAAATATTAAAAATGTATATTTAAACAATTCTTTAACTTTATTTATTCACTTTCACAAGCTTCAATATAATACTTATATTAAAAAAAAAATTTATTCAACTTTTTCTCCCTTATTTCTTAGAATCCAATAAAACATTTTCACTCAAACACTTCATTGCTATTTACAAAATTTTAAGATACTTTGATAATATCTTAAGCATCCAAACAGTACTAAGTCTAAAAAAATTAAGTTGAGTCCACTACCATTCACCTAACTTATCCTAAGCCAAAATCAATTCCCATCCCTGTTTCCTAATGCTTGGTCTTACTCCTCTAAGTGGTCACAAAAGTAACCATGTGTGTCCTCTTTTGCTCTTTCATTTAGAAGTGTATGTGTGCAAATGGCAGGTGACATCTGCTTTAAGATTAAGGTTGTAATCTAACCAAGCCGAGCCGGTCTTTGGATTGTCGAGCTTGGCTCGACTCACAAAACCGGCCCCAGCTTGAGCTTGAGCTTGAGCCTGACCTCCAGATTTTTTTCCAATCTTTGCTCGAGCTTGGCTCGATAAGCTAAGTTTTCGACTCGAGCTCAATTAAAAAATGAGCTCGAGTCGAGTTGAGTGGAGCCGAGCCGAACTTAGTAGAGCTGGAGTTGTTTATTGTTTAATTTTTTAATAAAACTCAATAATTAAGAAAATAGATAAGTAATAAATCTGAATTTAATAAAAATTCTAAAACTAACAAGTTTTAACTAGTTTATATTTATTCATAATAACCATATATTATATGCCTACATAAATTACCAATACATATATATAATATGATAGTTTATATCAACATTTCATATATGGTTTCTTACATACTAGTATATAAAATTATTAAATCTTACTGGTTAACTATGGTACAAATTATAAAATAGCTATAAAGTACATTCAATATATAGGCATAATTAATTAGGTTACATATTATATGTTTAATTATAGAAGTTGTTATGCTTAGATTATTAACCAATATATATATATATGTATGTATATATACAAATTTTTGAAATAGAATTCTTTCACTTTTTCAGGAGAGAGAAAAAGACAGAGCAAAAGACAAAAGAGATTTTTTAGGTCTCCCCTTTCGAGGGGCCTCGTGCCGTTATGGCCACCCCCATGGCCCAAACTGGCGGTCCCACACTAGCAACAAAGGCCAAGACTTTTGCTAAACTGGTTTTGGCTGTCCCACAGCCGTTGCCAGAAGTTAATCTTCCGTTGAGGCCCTCTAAACTTATTGAAGGGCATGTATGTTTTATGTTTTCTAAGGAAGAAATGGTAGTATCGGGGGCTCCCTTTAGGTATTCTCTGGTCCTGAAGTTCCTCAGGCAGAGGCCAACCCTTGATGCAATAAGACTGTTTATCCATAACAGATGGGGCTAGGGGGTACCATGGTTTTTTCCTCTATGAGTAAGAACAAAAATGCCTTTGTACGTCTCACTCAGAGGAGGACTTTAATAAGGCCTTCTCCCATGAAGCTAATGAAATAAATGGGGTTCTCTACAGAGTCTTCCACTAGACTCTGAGGTATACTGAAGATGAGGAATCCTCGATAATCCTGGTCTGGGTAATGCTTCCAGGTTTACCTCCTAATTTTTATCATGACTCTATTCTCAGGATCTTAACTGTAGGTCTTGGAAATTTTATTCGGTCCGATAACTCAACTCGTTGTGCGACAAGACGGATGGCGCACTAGTTTGCTTGGAAATGGATGCCTCCCGACAGCACTTGGAACATTTTTGGATTGGTGCACCGGGGTCTGGTTTTAAAAAAGAGGTGGTATTGGAGACGTTGCAGTCATTTTGCTTGTCCTGCAAAATGCAGGGCCACAACAAACGGACTTGTAAGAGAGGCAAGAGCATAATAGAGGTAGAAACAATAGGAAAACAGAAGGTTGCTAAGGAGTTCCGTGAAGTTAGAAGGGGACCAGATGTTGCAGGAGGGAAAATTGGCAAGGAGGATATACGTGTAACAGATCTGGGTATGGTGGAAGCACTGGAAGGACCTGTTCGGGCTAGAGAGGAGAATGCTAGGGTGTCAAAACTAGAAGAAGGGCAGTGGATAGAATAGGAAGGAACAAATGAAGCGTAGGGTGGTCATGCGCAGGGTGACCAAGGTGATAGTGAAATACTAGATGAGGAAGAAACAATTGATGTGCAGGGACAAGGGCTTGAGAGTATGAACTCTCCGGTTGACAAGGGGGATGGAATAATGGTCTCAGACGAAATTGTGTTAGAGAGCTTACAGCAGACTTTTGGTGACGTGCATAGGGAGGAGGATGTTGTATTAATTGAAGATGTACCTGTGGATGAGTGGGGTCAAGAGAAACAAGTGCGCGAAATAATGGAAGGGCTGCAATGTCTTTCTGATCAAGAAGATGGTGGAGTAAATATCATAGTAGGGAAAGAAAAAGACTACTTGTCTGAGGAAGGAAACAGTGGAGTAAAGATTAGAGAAGGGAAAGATGGATTAAGTGCAACTAGAAGTACTAAGCGGGTCATTACCCGTCCATCAAAGCTTAACTTATGACAGGATCAATAATGTACTGGAATATTAGAGGCTTGGGCACGTCAAGGGGAAGGCTAAAGAAACTTGATAAAAAATATAATCCTAGAGTAGTAGTAATAGCAAAGACATTTGTGGATGAAAGCAAGATGGGAAACCTTAAGAAATTACTATGGCTGGATAATGGGTGGTCTAACCAAGTACAGGCTAGTAAACTTTGGCTATTGTGGCATAAAAGTGTGAATGTGAGAGTGGTGCGCATGAGTGATCAATTTATCTCAATCAAAATGTTGGAGGGGAGCACGGAGCTTTTAATAACATTTTTATATGCCAAATGTAACTATTGGCTTTGTAGACAGTTATGGAGGGACTTAGAAAAGGAGGGGCAGATGGATTTACCTTGGATGATACTAGGAGACTTCAACATTATAGGAACAAATGAAGAACGAAGGGGGTGCTCCATGACCAAGGATAGCGATGGAGGAGTTTAATAATTGGATAAATGGGTGTGGGTTTCTCGAAATCAATTCACTAGGAAAAATTCTATCTTGGTGCAACGGGCAAGAAGGGTTAGCAAGGAGTTGGGCTCAGCTAGATAGAGGATTTATTAACACAAAGTTCTTAGAACTACTTCCGCAAACACTGCTGACTTACTTGGGGTGCAATACCTCGGATCATTCACCAATGATAGTCACTTCTATCTAGAACTTCCAAAGGTATGGGCCATCCCCGTTTAGATTCCAACAAATGTGGGTGGAGCATAAAGAATTTCTTCCACTTGTCAAAAAGTGCTGGGAGGAGGAAGGGATCGGAAAAGGTTTGGAGAATCTAGCCTTTAAATTGAAACTCTTGAAACAGGTACTCAAAACATGGAACAAAAAAAAATTTGGCCGAGTGGAAACTGTGATACAAGAGCTAGAGTAGAGAATGGAAGAATTAGATGCTCACCTACAGGAGGAATATGATGAAGTCATGGAACAGGATCTATTAATCACGAAAATTGAGCTGGAAATGTGGAAGAACAGAGAGGAGTTGATGCTTGGGCAGAAGGCCAAAGTTAAGTGGCTAAGAGAATGTGATAATAACACCCAGTTTTTCCACTCAGTCTTGAAGAGAAGGCATCAAAGTCAACTTAATCAAAGCTCAAACTGGATGGAGCTTCTTTTGAGTCCCCTAAAGCGGTTCATGAGGGAGCTGTACAATACTTCCAAGAATTGTTGAGCCAAAGTTGCGAGGGGGGATTACCAGATTTGAGTCAGATTATTGATAAAGCTATCACAAATGAGGAAAATAAGGAAATTACTAAGGGGCCTTCAGTAGAAGAAATTCGGCTGGCTCTCTTCAGTATTCCAATGGAAAGCAGCCTGGTCCCGACGGATTTGGCTCGGGATTTTATAGAAATTGCTGGGAATTGATACAAGGGGATATGGTGGGTGCTGTCAAAGAATGTTTTGAAGAAAAACAACTCCCACGGTTTTACACGGCATCTTATGTGGCTTTGATCCCCAAAATACAGTAGCCTATCGGATTTGATAAATTTAGGCCCATAAGCCTATGCTCCGTGATTTACAAGGTATGTTCTAAAATAATTGTAGCAAGGCTCACATACCTATTGCCGAGAGTGATATCCCTGGAACAAGGGGCCTTCATCCCCTAGAGGAGTATTTTCGAAAACATTAGTTTGACCCAAGAAATGGTCCAATCTATTCACAAACAAAGAATGGGGGAAATGTGACGTTGAAAGTAGACATGTCTAAAGCGTACGATCGCGTGAATTGGAACTTTTTTCCACATGTTCTGGCTGTCTTCGGGTTCTCGGAAGAGGTTTGTGGGTTGATCAAAACTTGTATAACGACACCGTGGTATTCCATTCTCTTGAATGGAACTGTTAAAGGGTTTTTTAAGGGAGAAAGAGGGCTTCGACATGGGGATCCCCTATCTCCATACTTATTTATTTTGATGGAGGAAGTGTTTACGAGGTTGTTGAAGAGATAATATGACAATGGAGCTATTGGAGGATTTTCTCAAGCTAGAGGTACGCCATCCATTTCACATTTGTTATATGCAGATGACATAGTTATTTTCACCAATGGAGCAAAGTGATCTTTAAAAGAATTGGTAAAAGTTCTGAGAGTGTATGAAAAGTGGTCTGGCCAGCAAGTGAATAGGGAAAGGTCAGCCATTGTATTCTCCAAGCATATCACACCAGCTAGAAGAAGAGTTGTCCTTGGTCTTACGGGACTTGGAGAAGGTAATTGCTCGTTTAGATACTTAGGGTGAACATAGTACACGTCAAGCTTAACAGTCAGCACTTGGAAGATTTAATACACAAGATCCGGGAAAAATTCAATGGTTGGAAGATGAGACTACTCTTGGCAGGAGGTAAACTTATTCTTCTAAAGCATGTTTTATTGAGTTTGCCCATCTATCTTCTCTTGGTCTTACAGGTGCCTAAGTCGGTACTTATAACCATTAACCGCATTCTTAGCACCTTTTTTTGGGGTGAAAAGGATGGTACATCAAAAAAGAAGTGGTATGCTTGGAAAAAAATTTGTAAGCCGGTTTCCGAAGGGGGTTTAGGACTCCAGAACTTAGAGGAGACTCAAAAAGCTTTACATATGAAGTTTGCCTGGAATATTCTTAAGGATGACTCTTTATGGGCTCGCTTCTTTCGGGGAAAATATGTGAAGGAAAATCATCTATCTCTTATAAATACGAAAGGCACCCGTTTTTGGAGACTAGTAATGAAGCAAGTTCCTTATGTTTTGGAGCCATCGCGCTGGAAAGTGCATGGGGGAGGTATAAATTTCTGGTTGGACCATTTGATGGGAAAGGGACCCTTGCCTAATGCTTTAGAAATAATTGAGTCCCCTGGGCTCAAAATATGTGATTGTAGAATTGATAATATATGGGACTTGCAACTTATGGAGCGTCTGGTGGGGGAGGAAAAAATGAAGAAGATACTTGAAGCCTTGGGTAATCCTCGAGAAGGGCGCGACTTGCTCATATGGACTCCATCTAAAGATGGTATGTTCTTGGTTCGTAATGCTTGGAAGTGCCTATGAGTAAAGTTCCCAAAAACTCCATGGTCGGCGTGGGTCTGGTATGAATTTCTACCAAAAAAAATCTCAATCATGGTATGGAAAGCGTGGAACAACAATCTTAGTATGGATAATAGATTGAGGAGGATAGGGATTCCGGTGGCATCAAAATGTAACTGCTGCTGTGCAGGTGTATATGAGGACATCAATCACGTGCTCTATGCAGGTGAATTAGCCCAATAGATATGGAGGAGATGTGCCTAGCATTTGGGTGTCCCTTTTCGGGAGGAGATAACATGGAAGGAAAATATGTTGCTATGGTTTAGGCGTGCATCTCGGTCATCTCAAATGGGAGTAAGCTGGGGTGTACTTCCCTCCATTGTTACATGGAAACTGTGGCTGAAGAGATGCAGGACACGCATGGGAGAAAAAACGGAATCAATGGAAGAAGTGTGGCAGGTGGTGAGATTCTGGATGGCCAGATTGATGAAGGACTCCTCAAGGTTTCGTAAGCACGTATGCGGGGATAAAGAAATGCTGAAGGACCTGAACATTGATGTAATACCAATGACTTTAAAACGTGCACAAGTGGTCAGGTGGATAAAGCCTCAGCAGGGGAGATATAAACTCAACACAGACGGAAGCAATAGTCCAGGTGCTTCAGGTGCAGGAGGTCTCCTTTGAGATGCTAACAGTAACTTAATTTTTGCTTTTTCAGTGGACTTTGGTGCTGGTAGTAACAATGCGGCTGAACTAAGGGCAATATTACATGGACTAAAAATATGTCAAGAATAGAGGATTAATGGGGTGGAGGTTGAAACCGACTCTCTGGTGGTGGTTAAGTGGATTTGTGGGGCTAAATGCGGAGTGTGGTATCTTGAAGATTACTGGGATGAAGTGTTGAATATTTTCAGGGAAGGGGATCACTTGATACAACATGCCTTCCGAGAAGGAAACGCCTCAGCAGACTACTTGGCAAAACTTCGTGCACAAGGGATAAACCAAATATGGAATAATCAAATGCATTTACCAAGAAAACTCCGAGGCCTCATCCGAACGGATAAACTCAATCTGCCATATCTCTGCATCCGTTAGTAATAGTCGTGTTCATTCTCGTCCTTGTATCTTGTTGTTTGGAGTCCTACTGTATGGACACTCTTGTGTGGTCCTAGTTTGGGTCCTGTTGTGAGGCCCTTTGAAGTGAGGCTTATTGCAGTGAGGCTTCTTGTATGGACACTCTTATCATGGTTTTCCTCCACCTAAAGTGAGGCTTACTGAATAAAATGGAGGTTTTATCCTCGTTTTTAAAAATATATACACATTTTTCAATGTATGAATGACATTTAATAGAGTCAAGCTAATGAGTCGACTCGAGCATAAACAAGAGGGCCTTAAATGAGCCTTAGCCGAGTTGAATCGAGTTTAGCCAGATATGTGTCATTTACTAATTGAACGGGAATCTGTTGTCACCGACAATTTTTTTTTTCATGAGTCAAGTTTGATTTGAGTTTAATCAAGCGAGTATCGAGCGGGCTATTGAACGGACTGGTTTATTTACAGCCCTATTTAAGACCCTCAGTTCTTATTCAACTAGACTTGATAGGCAAGAAAATTGAAAATGAATTAGTAGTTGCGTAATAATGTTGGTTGTGGACAATATTTGTCATTAGACAAGACAATGCCATTCAATTTTTTATATGCGTGTAGAAAACTCAAATATGTTCGTAATGTCTCTGACATTGCAATATATGCAATAAATGAGTCAAAAATAGACCGAAAAGCTGAATATTAAAAATGAATGTTATATTGAATACATGCTCTCTTTTAGAGTTACACAAGCATATAACAAAAACGTATTCAACAACCAGCAAAGACAAATGATAGGGACGAAAAAAACTTGATAATTCGATAAAATTATCACTATTCCCCAAAATTTATTTGTTTAGGTTTGAAATTGCCTGGTGAAGGGATTTTGTGTACCACCTGACAGCTAGTCATATGGTCCACAAAATAACTTGAAGATTGACTCATAGATGGGATTGAAGGCTACCCCAGGTCTTGGATACCCTAGAGGTGGATTGTTAATTGCTATACAAGGCAAAAAAGTGAATTATAGTGATAGTTAAGATACAGAAATGGCAAAGGACTAACATTGCTAACTCTTAATTAGAGCCAATTTGGTTCACATGGAATGGAGTGCCGAGTGAACACCTATTCTGACTCTTACCTTGAGAACGAGAGTTGTGTTTGTAATGAGCTTCATCATTTTTTCAACTTTCAATTGAGGTTTGATATGGTTGGTAAGCTAGGAATGCAGGTGGAATTGGATTATCTTTTGCAAGGCCTTCAAGGTGGCAAACTAAACCCAGAACTCCCACAAGTCAATGCACTTATACTTTGCAACAATCAGAGAAGACACTTATTTGGTGATGCCATTCTCTAAGTACATTGGAAGACATTCTCTCTTGAAAGATTGAAAATTTTCTAAACAATGATCCATGAAAAACATCCATGTACCAATTAACTAGTTAAACTTTTCAACATAAACTACATAATAAACATTAGCGAACAAGTGACGAGGCATCTCACTTACCATCAATATAATTCCTTTTAAATATGATTTGATTTCGATCATCTACAACGAAGTGCAATTGTCCTCAACCTGCACTACAAGATTGATGAAATGGTCATGGGTTAGAAAGTACTAGTGGGAAATTATGGGTGGATCAACTTGTGTTGAGTGTTAAGGAAATTCTCAATAGGTTGTATGATGAGTTTCCTCATTCAAGGGGGTTAGTATCGAGTTTCCATCATCTACCACTACTTTGCCTCCTACCGACGCTAGGAAGACAACAAAGCATAAGTGATGTATGCGGTTTGGCGATACACAAGAGCAGAAGAAGAATTTAGATGGTCAAGCAGACTTGGAAAGACATTTGTCGATGGAGTTACACTCCTATATGGAAGAGTTTGATATTTTAGTTTGGTTGAAGATAAATGTTGTCAAATATCATGTCATTGGGGAGACAGATCGTAGTGTTTGGTCAACTCTATTTCTACAATAGCCTCATAGTCTCGCTTTAGTATCGGGGGCACATATTGGATCCCTTTAGGAGTTCATTGTTTCCTACAATTGTAGAGGCTTTGATTTGTAATCAGAACTGGATTGAGAGGAAGCCGATTCAGTTTCCGGAGGTGGTGGATTATGTGGATTACTGCATGGAGGAGGACGAGTAAGATGGAAGCAGTAATTACTCTTATTTGAAATTAATTTTGATTTCAATTGATATAGCTTCAAATTCGGGAAAAGAAAAACTCAATCGCAATCTACTTCGGGCGCGCATTGATACATATATGGTTTGTTAATTCATCCCTTACAGGCTTGTATTTGTTTTCTTACATTTTCTAATTCAAGTACCTTTATTTTTGAGACATCATATTCTCATTTTCATCCATGTTTTTTTATCTTTTTGTTTCATGTTCATATGGTAACATGGTTATTAACATATTGTATAATGCATCTTGGATACTTGGTACCTTGGAGGGACTATTTCTAAATTCTAATAGATTTTTCATTCTAGAGTATTCAAACTATTTGTAATAGTTTTATATTAATTTATTATATTTTTTAATTTTTATTTATAAACTTTATTTAGGGATTGTGATTAGTTTAGATTAATTTGTAATAATTTAGATGCAGACATGATTTATTTTTAGTTTGAAAGTATGTATTTTTTATACATAGGCTGAAAGTCATTTATGGGCCCAGTGTTGTAAATATGGGCTTCAAAAAAGGATTTTGGGCTCAATGAGCCAATGGCCCGTTAAGGCCCAGTGGTGGCTGAACGACCATGGGCCAATCCCGACCTGATCATTTGTACATTTGAGATGCGGCTGCTTTATTTGCTTCTATACATTGAAGCTGTACTTAATTCTAATTAGTTTGCAAAGAACTCAAAACATCGTATAAAAAATATAATAACAGTATACCATTTCTCGAAATGATAAGTAAATATAACTTGCACCCTTAGACCATCAGGAATTTTGTACTTTGAACCATAAACTAAAACTACCAAAACTAACATATCGCACCATGATCAAGATCCGACCATCAATATTCATGTGCTCTATAACTCTTTTTCATCTATGTTAACAATTATATTATAATTGGATAATGGATCAAAGTATAAAAATACAACATCCAATCATTTGAGGGTGCGAGTCTACTTTTTATCCTTTCTCAAATTCATGATAATGTGCAGCAATATTAGCTAGCCAACTGCATAGCAGACTTGGTATCCTTTATTCAAGTAAGTTCTTCTTGTTTAGGATGGATGGCGTTGTAGCGCTGCCACGCTGCTTGGATGGATGAAGCTGCAAAATGCTTCAGCTGTTCCGAGTCAAATTGTGTGATGTTTCTGAACTTGCTAAATTTCCACCAGTATTGAGACATCATATCCTTGACTAGGTCTTCGGCCATAAGACAAAAAGCTTCAACATTTGTATGACATTTGAGAGTCCTTGTTGATAGGGAGGGTTGGGTTGTGATTCCAGCACCCATTCTACAAGCTGATCATGTTCACTAATGAGGTCACATTTCTCAAGACACTCAGTTTTACCGCCACGATCACTTCATGTACACGTACACAATTTCTATCTATCACTAGGAAAATCATCGCATTTAGTAGTTTTCCCTCTCGAACAATGAAGCTGTTCTGATTGTACCGCACTTGCTTGAGATACTTAGAGGTGATCTCAGACAACAATTCTTTACTTTGGTTTTCACAAACAATTGACAAGATTAATTAATGAGATAATATACACCAACTTCTACGAGATGGACATCGGTGCATGCATAGTACTCTTTTCAAATCGAACATTAGGTCAATGCTAAAATAGACTTCACGCAAAATTGAGCAACATACTTATGCTTAAGGGGATCTTTAGAAGTAGTTTTTATCTCATTGCATCTCATCTCATTTATAAATATCACTCAAATATAAATACTTTCAACTTAATCATTACAACTTTTTCCAACTAATCATTACAATTTTTTCAAACCTCAAACACAAAATAAAAAATAATTGAACTTTATCAAATCCCAAAATAAGAATAATATTAAAAAATAATATTCTAACAATAGTTTAACTTTATAATATTTTTTATTTAACTTTTTCTCTCTCATTTCCCAAAACATTTATCAAACTATCTCACTACTATATATTCACAAACTATCTTACTACTATTCACAAAATTTTCATCTCATCTTACTCTCCAAGCATCTCCTAAGTGTTTTCTAAGTCAACTACTTAAAATAACAAATCAATTAAAGTATTTCATAAAAGCAGTTAGCCTCGTTTGGTTACACATATGAGATAGATGAGAAAGCTGTGAATAATAGTGAGATAAATTGTAAACAGTAGTGAAATATGATTTTAGTTAAGATTTTTATGAGAGTTTGAGAAATGAGAGAAAAAAAAAAGTTGAATAAGAAAATTATAAAGTTAAAAAAGGGTTAGAATATAATTTTTTTAATATAATTTTTGTTTTAGGAATATTTGAAAAAAGTTAAATTGTTTTCTGTGTTTTGTTTCGAAATTTGAGAAATTTATAATGATTAGGTAATGGTTAAATGAAAAAATTTAAAATTTAAAATTTAAAATTTGAAAAATGAAAAATATTTGTATTTGAATGGTGCTTAAATATTGCAATGAGTAACAACTAAATTGTAACTAATTAAACCACTACCTCGATCTTGCTATCCATTCAATTAATATTTTTGAAGCATTTTTTATGGAAAAATAACTGAGATTTTCACTTGAATGCAGATTTGTTTGGTCAAGCATAAAGAGATTGGGGGATTAAAACTCACTGTCCTTAGCAGGGGCAAGCAGAGATGGAGCTTAATCAATGTTTCAAGTGGTGTGGGTGTTGGGAATTTGGACCTACCAAATTTACCCCACAGGATCTACACTATGCAGGAATATCAAGAAAAATAGAGAAATAATAACAACACAAGAATTTACTTGGAAACTCCCAAAACAGGAGGAAAAACCAGCAGGCCCAGAGAAGAAAATACACTAAGTGAAAAATTATTACAATAACACAATTTTTCTCCTCACTCCAAATGACACCCACAAAGCTTCCCCTTTAGCAAAACTTTAACTCTCACTTCTTTCCCTTTTACAAAAAAAGATCAATAAAAGATTTTTACTAGAGTCACAAATTACTAATAAGCTTATGACTTGGTGTGTCTAATTTAAGAGGCTAAGCCCTTTTATTTATAGGCCTTGAGGCCTCCTCACTCCTCTTCTCCCATTGATGTGGGACTCCAAATGAGCAAAAGTCAACAATCTCCACCTTGCGACTTTGACTGATTCCACAACCATGCTCCACCGCACTGAAGATCTTCATAGCTTACGTTATCATGCTCCACCATAAAAGCATACCCACTCAGAATAAGCTAATTCCAAACATTTTACTTCGGCCCATGTCGAAAATAACCTTGCTGAAAATTATGGTGCAACTTCCACGTTTGGTTTTCCTGAAAGTTCATCAGCCATCGACATGAATTTCCACCACACCCTGCATCAATGCCAAACCAATGCCTGTGTGTAAACTTATGGACCCACCAACATTAACACATCCTTTATCATGGCAACTTTTAGCTGTATGCCATGATAATGTACATTTCCCTCTTCAAAGGAAATTCTCTATAGCGAGAGACGAAAAGTTAGTTTCATCATCAACATTTCCATTTACTGACTTGGAGCCACTTGCCGAACCTGCTCCAGCTTTTGGACAATTTTTCTTGACGTGCCCAGATTGTCCACACCCCCAGTAGACTATTTTCTTCTTCATGAAGTTCTTCTTCTTCCCATTTTCAGCTGTTACCATTGCTAAGTTCTCAGGTGGATCATTTCTTCCACCACCTAGTCTTCTCTCTTTAGAAAAGAGTTTACTTGTAATCTCTGAAAAAATTATTTTCTCCTTCCCATGTATCAGAATAGGCTTCATATGCTCATAGGAAAGTGGAAGAGACCAGATGAGTCTCAAGGCTTGATCTTCATCATCAATCTTAACTTCAATAGATTCTAGCTCAGAGACAATGCCATTGAGAACACTTAAATGATCTGAAATAGTTGTACCTTCACTCATTTGCAGTGTATGAAACTGCTCCTTCAGGTACACCCGATTCGAGATGCCCTTTGTTTGATACAATTCTTCTAGCTTTTCCCAGAGTCCATTCGTCGTAGATATTCCATGCACATTTGCATGAACATTCTTGGCCAGACACAGACGTATCGCACTTGCTGCTCTCAAATCCAGATTCTCCCAATTTTCATCGGTCATTTCAGATCTGCTCTTTGTTTCATTAGTCTCGCTACTACTAACTTCAGTGGTTGGTCTGCCCTTCAACGACTTGTGTAATCCCGATTGAATCAAAACATCCTTGACTTGAACTTGCCACAAGCCAAAATTGATTCTTCCATCAAATTTCTCCACCTCAAATCTCATAGGATTTGAAGCCATACTTCCTGACATTGCCTTGATGAATTTTACCGGAGAAATGAATAATAGTCACTAAGTAAGTTTTCAGGAAAGATTGGAGGGTCACAATGGACACACTTAGAATTTTCAATCTCCTTAGACAGAACCTCCTTAAACTGTACGTATCCACACTACCACACCAAAACTCCACCCCACAAAAAAGGATCCCAACTCTGATACCAATTGTTGGAAATTTGGACCTACCAAATTTACCTACCAGGATTCACACTATGCATAAATATCAAGAAAAATAGAGAAATAATAATAACACAAGAATTTACCTGAAAACTCCCAAAACAGGAGGAAAAACCAGCAGGCCCAGAGAAGAAAATATACTATGTGAAAAATTATTACAATCACACAATTTTTCTCCTCACTCCAAATGACACCCACAAAGCTTCCCCATTAGCAAAACTTTAACTCTTACTTCTTTCCCTTTTACAAAAAAAGATCAATAGAAGATTTTTACTAGAGTCACAAATTATTAATAAGTTTATGACTTAGTGTGTCTAACTTAATGTTTGGGATTGCGGTGAAAAATATTACTTTTAGCTTAAGACTTATAGCTTAGAGCTTTACCTAATAAGCTCTACTATTAAAAAGCTATTTACTGTTTGGGATCCTTATGTCTAAAGCACTTTCAAATATATTAGATTTGTTTGGAAACAAATTAAAAAAGTCCTTTTTGAGATAAAAATGACATAAAAGGGCATATCCTTGATAAGAATCAAATATTATAATAAAATAACAATAAAAATAATCTAATAAGTTCTTCAGTAATTATTATGAAAAAAAATCCACTCCCATTCTTGGTATGTTTTCACTGCTGCTAGCGATGAGGCTCACATGATGATCGGCAGCACCCCGCATGTTCCTGACGTGCTGTACACACTGGAAATCTGAGACATTAACCCGGTGCTCTTCTGGATGGGTAGATGTGTTTGGGTTTCCAATCCAAAGCTATTTCCTGGGTTATATGCTTTCACACCGACACTTATTGAGAGTTTGAGGAATCCAAAGGTTAAAAGATGTAATTAATAAAAATTACTTAAACATTTTAGTCTTTTGACAAAACTTTATCCACGTTTTCAGGTATAATGGAAAGTCCGTTGGTAGAAAAGCATCAAAATGAAGCTTTTCCTCCAACGTCATTTCTAACTTATTTAGATTTAAAAAGTACTTTTATATAAAATATCCAAACAACCATTATTTATTATTAAAGTACTTTTAGTGCTATTTAAGCACTTTTCAGACCTGCCACCGCAACCCCAAACAAGCTCTAAGCCCTCTTATTTATAGGCCTTGAGGCCTCTTCACTCCTCTTCTCCCACCGATATGGGACTCCAAAAGAGCAAAAGTCAACAGTGGAAAGATGAGGGAATGGATTCTCTGTATCAATATATATTTGCTTGTTTTGATCTTCCAGTATTGGTGTCACATAGCTCATGATTTTGTGTTTTAACTCGTCGGGGAGCCCGATTGTGCTTATCCAACCCTCGATGCTACGTAATTTAGGGCAGGTTTGGAAATCGAAAATTCTCAAAATTTCTCATCTCATCTCAACTCATCATTACACCTTTTTCAAATTCCCATACAAAATATAAAAAATAATTCAACTTTTTCAAATCCCAATACACATTTTTCAAATCCCAATTCAATTTTTTCAAATCTCAAAACTAAAAAATAATATTTTAAACTCTAAAACAAAACACAAAATTCTCATATCTACTCCCAAACCAGCCCTTAGTCTATGATTTTCGACCACTTAGACATGATCTCCTCCAACTCGTTGGATGCCTCCCACTGCATGTACACCTGTCGCATCACAGTTAAGTTGATCATCAGTTTCTAATTAAAATAATTATACTCATAAATTACATCTAAGTTATCATGAAGTCATTATATAATATTCTTACAGTACCCCTTTATATAATTGACTACCCTGCATCTTTTAATTAAGAATAACCAAAGGTAGAGGTTTTCTTGCTTGCAAAAATGATTAAAACTCAAATCAAATCTACAAGATTTTGATGTGACATTTTTTAAATGACTTTTCAAATCTAGTTTGGAGGAAGATTCTGTTTATTTAAGTACAAGATTTTCCTCAAATAAATTAGGTTGGAGAGAATTAATCCCCCAACCTAACTATATACAAAGAAGCAAATTATATAACAAATTAAAAAATATATATCATATATAGAAACCATCCTGCCCAACACGTACTTTGTCAAACCACTAATTGTCCCAAACACCTAAGAAGATATGATGATCATGACATTTGGGAATCTAATTTATATAACCTTCACATGATGTGAGCAGACTACTTTAATAAGTAGGCCTAACATATAGATAAATATTATTCAATTAAATGAGAGTGAGATTTGGTTTTTCTATAGAGATAAAATCGTTTAAAAACGTGTAATTTCCAAAACCATCAGTAGTACCACAGTTTAAAGAAATAATCTTGTTACATCCAATATCATGCTCACAGGCCAACTGCCAGCAAACGGTCTCTCGTTCAATGGAGAAGAAGTACGTACCAAAAAGCACCGAGTGCCTAATAAAAGATACATACCAATATTTCATCGACCTCTTATAAATTATTAGTACTGATCATTAGTGTAAAAGCACTAGAAAATTATAGATCATTAAATATTGGGACGAATTTAAAGAGAAGTAGTCGAAGACGTACGTGCTCCTTGATCTATCGGTCTCTTTGTTTCCAACTTTTTTAAAATTTTATGATTTTTTAATAAAAAAACTTCAAATAATTTTCTCCAAAGAAATTTGTAGACTCGATCTTATTAACCTATCAAAAAACAAATAAAGATTTTTTGTAATAAAAGAGTATTAAATGTGAATTCTTTTAATCCAATATGTTTTATTCTGATCCATAAATTATATATTATATGCTCATTGATCCATCATGTAAATCAAAATTTTTAATTTGATTTATTATGTATTACGTACGTTTAAATTAGTTAATTTTGAATATTATAATTGACTTTTCATGTGTCATTTTCTTTGACTTTTGTTTTTTTATTTTTTGAAAACTTAAGTTGAACAATATGGCAGCTTCGGAATCCATTCCGGCCAAATAACATTCACACCAAATGATTTGGCAGTAGTTAACCTCAAGCACAGTAAGATGAGGATTTGATTTAAGAGAAAATGAAAGTATATGAAATGAAATCTTTCTCTATATGTTTTGCTCCCTATATGCTATGTGCCAACTGAAGAAATGAACAAGCTTCCATTTATAATATGCATGGAATACGACGTTGAAATCTTAGTCAAAATCATATTTTTGAACATTTGCTCGAGTAGAATATTGAGCAAGTTCAAGCACATGTTATATTCAAGAGTTGCTCGAGCCATGAGTCGAGTGGGTATCAAGTGAACTCTCTATATGGGTTATTGCTTTAGCGCCATGTCAAGTGAGTGTTGAGTGAACTCTTTGCCTGGATTCCCACTTGAGCACCATGTCGAGTGAGTGTTGCGTAAACTCTCTGTTTGGAGTTCGCTCGAGCGCTATGTCGAGCAGGTGTTTAGCGAACTCTTTATATGAACGTCTGCTCGAACGCCATGTCGAGCGAGTGTCAAGCGAACTGATCTCTTTATAGGTTCCGCTCAAGTCATGTTGAGTTGACTTCAATCCCTTTTCACTTGATCTCATTTAACACTGTTACAACACAATTAAACACAAGTTGTCACATGAATATGCCAACACACTTATTTTACACTAACAAAGAATTTTCTCTATAGATCAACCATAATCGTCAAGAACCTAGAAAAGGTTTTTTTATTATTATTATTGGAATTAATCTCATGCGTTGCTGTCACACCCCAAGGTTTCTCCACTTTCTCTAAGATCGATTCAGTTTTTCATGCCTACAAGAAAATTCGCATATTGCGGCGATTTTAGTATTGTTGGAAATAGAATCGCCGAAACAAGCCATTAATTGCAGCGAGTTCGACTTTGCCGTGGACTTTTAAAAACAAGTTTTCAGCAATTGTTTCACTTATTTCGAAACGCGACGTAAGTGGCCGGATGGAATAAGAGGGCACCAAAAGGCCTCCCCCCCCTCCCCCCCCGGGATTTTCGCCACTGAAACTTTCCCCAATCCATTTTCTTCCCCAACTTCTTCTTCTCCATCATTTCATTGTACCTGCAAATTAGCCCACCCCATTATATGCTTGTCTCACGACTGTCCTCTGCCACCGAAAACCACCCTTACCAGATGCCTCCATCGATTTGCCTTCCGCGGAAGCTAGTGTCCTAGATTTCCTCCGAATGCTGTAAAAATCGATCGGTGATCTGTGCCGCCACCTTCTGCAATTTTTTGGTTCAAAATCTGGACTCCCAAATGTAATAGGCCGCTATTTCGACATCATTCCAAGACCCTTTTCCTGGCGACAAAGGGTTTTCCAACAGCCTCCTCCTCCTCCAGTCACTGGTCGCCGATTAAGGTTGGTCTTGTACTCTGTTTTTTTTTTTTTTTTCTTCTTAATGAAACCGACTAGGTCAAGTGTATATAGCCAAGTAGTATACATCTCTCTAACTCTCTTGTTTTGTTCTGCACTTTTATTTTTTGCGATGATATTATATTTGCCTCGGAAATATCGAACAAGTTATCAGTAGTACTAGAATTAGGACCTCGATCGGCATGCTCGAGGAGATGATCATGAGCTAGAAAGTTTTATATTTAATGATTTAGTTGAATGATTAATTTTCAACTAAATCAAGTATTTGAAAATTATCATGTATACGTAAGCGATAATTCTTTCTGAAAATGTACTTATAAAAAAAAAAAAAAAACTTTCTGAATCACATGTTTTATATTTCTTCTTCTTTTTTTCTTTTTTTCTTTTTTTTTTTTTTAATTTTTTTCTGAATCACATGATGCATATTTGTCATCATGTATTGTGTATTGTATTTGATTTTCGTAGGCCCCATAAGTACTACTAAATATTAGAAGCTGAAAATCCTGAGCTGTCGTTAATATTAGTGCATGTTCATATGGTATGAAAAATGGCATCTTAATTAGATGATGGGCATTAAATATTATAGAAATCATGAAATAAAATATATATGTTGGTTGGGGAAATAGGGGACATGATGGGTGCCACTCTTAGTGGAAGATTTTTGTTGTCTTTTGTGGGTTTTTTTTTGCTAGTAAGATGGTGCATTGGGCAATATATATCCAATGGGAGGTTAAGCACACATGTTTTGTATAATTCCTACCTGGGCAGTGTGTTGGTTTTATGGGCTTTTGACATGTCATGGGATGGCTGTAAATGTTTTGAGGTTCATGTTTTGCCTTCTATAGTTTGCATTTCCCTTTATCATAATAGGGGGAACTCGAGGTTAGACGAAATGAAGCAGTACTATTGGTAAGAGAAGCATGTAAGTATCTACATTTAATTTATTATGCACTTATTACAAGTCCTATTGGCATGCACACTAACTTTACGTCTTGTTATACTGGTAAGGCAAATGGAGATGAAAGGAGGATCTGCCAGCTTCTCGAGATTGTTGTATTTACTCTGGCCTGCATTCTTGTTGATGGGTAACTGGTGTTTTGTTTCCAAGTTTCATTAAATTTAAGTTCAAGTCATCCCAAAAGAGGGATGAATAGCTGTCTATATCATGTTTCCCCATGGCAACTCGTATAGGTTCTTTTAGCATAAATATTGATGTGGGGTATTTATATTGATGCATATAAGCCGAGAATGTTAAATCTGTTTAATTTGGTGTAGGCTGGTGGTGTTGTCCTTCTTAAAGGCACATGTTGTTTACGGCCTATACATAAGACTAGTCATGTTGCTATCATGAGGATCTGTTCAGTGGCAAACCATCTTTTGAACAGCTCAAGAATGAGATCAGGTACTTAAGATCGTACACAAATTATTTGTTTCTCTCTTCTAAAACTCTAGCTGCATGCATTTTGTATAATTGGCTTTGGTATTTGCTAGCCTTAGAATTTTAGCACTGAATTTTGGTTTTGGAATTTTTCTTTTAAATCCTTTTATACTTTATTTTTCTTTCTTTCTCTTTTGCAATATGGTTTTCCTAATCTTTTTATCTTTTCAAATAACTATTAAGCCATGCGTGTGAATGATCTTCAGTAGTGTATGGCCAGATTGTCTTCTTCTGGGTAGAACAAACCACAGAGAGAGAGAGAGAGTGAGAAAGAGATGATGATGATGCAATGAATGCATCAACAAATTTTCTTTTGGGAAAAGTATGATTTTTTTATTTTTATTTTTTTGCTAAGTAAAAGTATTTTAATAAAGAATGGGCAAAGCCATGTTCAGTACAATGGATGCCCTAACTACGTAGGATTAAAGGATACAAGGAAGTTATGGAAATCTTGACCATTAAAATTAACTGCTATAGCCCAAGTACAAAGAGTTCTAAAAAAGAAAGCTTTTAGTTCCTCCATTGATCTCTCTTTGTCCTTGAACGTCCGTTCATTGCGCTCCTGCCACACACACCACATGATGCAAATAGGAAGCATTTTCCAAACAGCCTTGATCTGTTGATTACCTCTTAGATCTGTCCAACTAACCAGCATCGCCACTACTGTCTCAGGCAGGACCCAACCCAAGTCTAATCTACTAAATACCTCGTTCCATAACCGTCGAGCTACCTCACAGTGCAGTAGAAGATGATCTACAGATTCGTCCCCATTCCTACACACGCAACACCAATCTGCTATGATTACCCTTCGTTTCCGCAAATTATTTGTTGTGAGGATCTTACCCAAAGAAGCGGTCCATGCAAAAAACGTTGGTTTGAGAGGCGCCTTATGTCTCCAAAGTCTTTTCCATGGCAACTGAATAGGTCACTCTTGTGAAAGAGACCTATAAAACAAGCAAACTGAGAATAGGCCTTTACCTGAAGGTGTCCACCACAATAAATCAGCATGCTGGTTACTCGGTAGGAATGAATACAAAGCTGAAAAAGGCTGCAAAACTGTCCATTTCCCAATCATGTGCCGCCCGGCTAAAATTGATATTCCACTGGATTTGTTCCCCCTCTATCACCATGACTTCTGCCACTGAAGCATCATTGGCATTTGCAACCCTGAAAAGTGCTAGAAATTGATTCTTTAGAGAACAATCTCCACACCAGGTATCATATTAGAATTTGATCCTTGCCCCATCTCCTAAACGAAATCTTGTGTGACGAGAAAAAACCCCCGATCCTCTTCTTATATGTTTCCACAACCCCACTCCATATGCCCCTCTCACTTCGTTGGTACACCATCCCCCCCATAAGCCACCATAGGGCTTTTGGTTCTTTGTGATATCTCCACAACCATTTATATATGATTCATATATGCTTGATTAATTAATTACTATATATAATATTCGAGTATAAAGTAGTACTAATTAATGTATTAAGAGTTATATATAATTTGAAAAATGGAAAAAGTTAATTTATCATATGGTTATAAGTAGTTTGGAATGAAGGGATTTATGGTAATTTGCAGAGACAACACTGCACTCTGCAGAGACATGAACACTGAACCAACTAAATAAACCTAACTACTACTGCATGGCCTGATCTTTATATATAGAATATATAGCGCATATACCATTCATCTGANGGGGGGGGGGGGGGGGGCAAAAATGGGTGCCTAATTAAGGATAGATATTTTCTTGAAAAGGAGCCAATTAGTTTGTAGCTCAGAATCACATGCGGTACAGATATTTTTAGGGTTGGAAAGAATATTAATATACCTTAAGGTCTGAATGGGTTGTAAATGATGATGTAGGTAGCATTCATGCAATATTATTCCAAATAGTAGGTGGTAATGGTTGCTTTTCTTTTGCAAAAGGGAATTTTTTTTTTTGATAAGTCTTTTGCAAAAGGGAATTCCCAACAAAAATAATGATCAGGATAACAAATTCTCTTTTTACTCCTTAATTCGGTAACTCATGATGTGTTTAAAAGACTATATATATATGCATGTGTGAGTATGCACGTACGTGGTAATGGGGTGGTAATGTGAGTATGAATTGTCGGTGGTAATGGGGTCACATGCTGACATCATGGATAGTAAACCTAACCCTGATGCACCTTGCTGCAGTACTACTGCTCCAACTATTTTGTTAATTAATTTGCAACTTTTATTGGTAAATATTTAACTATATATCCTCGTTTGTAGTGAATGATATGCCTAATTATGGAGAGATTTTAATTAGGATCATGCATTGTCCATACGTTCACATGTATATATATATATATATATATAGCTGAGATTGTTGATATGTACCTTTTGATTGGTAAGTATATTTCAGATATTTTATTTCTTTTTGGCAGGCAATTAGGGTTTTTAATATGCATCTATATTTATCATGTCATGTTATAATCTGATGTGTTTGATGTTTAATCCTCAGTTCACTACAAGAAAAGTGGCCTATTACGGCGATTTTAGTATTGTTGCATGGAAATGGAATCGCCGCAATAGGCTGTTAATTGCAGTGATTTCAATGTTGCCACGGATTTTTAACATCAAATTTCGAAACAAAATAAATAGGTAGTATTGAACTGTATATGTTTTACATACTTGTATAGATTTGGATTTGACTTTAGAATTAGGATTTTCATCATTTTTGGTTTTGGAGATATTGAAATGTAACCCCCAAGCTTTGTTTGTGATATGGTATTTCTCTACCATAAGCGCTGGGCAGATATAATAAATAGCTTGAGGAGTACCATCCATCTTCCTTAAAAAAATGTTATTTTGCTGTGTTACTCCTTGCTGATCCGGTTGTGATTTTGTCCAAGCCAAACAATTTGGTTCATTATTATCTATTGCTTATTTAGCTAGGGTATAAGATTTCTGTGTAACAGAGGTATGCCCCATGATGTTATAGTTGGATTTTCTTAATGAAATTAACTTGGCCAAAAATAATATTATTAATTAATAATAATATGCTCTTACTTAGTCTCGTTGAGAAAAAAGGTGTTACCTGGATATTTGATTTTTACAAATCTACTTGATTGTTTTATTTCATTATGCTATCACAATCTGATCGTATCTAGTTAATTATGTAACTAATTAATTTGTTCATACTGTGTATTGATTACTTCTTGTAGATGTTCCACCCACCCCTGCCAGAAATAGAGATAAAAATAGCTGCCAGATGATATGAACTTAAATAGAGGAGCACGTATGCATGTGTGAATGGCATCTGCCCATGATGATGTGTAAGAAACAATTAGGCTCTTGGATTTATATTTGCTTTCCATTAATGCACCAATGTATATATAACAACATTAATGTGAATCCCACACATTTGGGTGAATGAATGCTAAATTAACTGTCTCAGTAGCCCCCTAGATTTGTTGATGGGGATCCATGCAATGTTCATCAGAGTACACTTTTTTTCATTTATGTTTCCAGTTACAAATTACTTGAAATGTGGGAATGCATTGGATCAAAAAGTTCTATATATATGCAATGTCATGTTTCATATGCCGAATTTATTTTAACGAACTTCATCACTATTATGTTAAAATAAATTCAGCATGTTTCATGAAGCCAAAACTTATGAATGTCTATTATCAACAAAATGCTAGTGACTTATCAGTTGAAATGGCTATAACCCAAATTATATAAATATATTTATATATATATATTTGCTGTTTACAGAACTTAGTTCCGTATTATTTGGCCTCTGGAAGACGTGTAAGGGATGGAAAATTTAGGAACCAAAATAAACGAGATCCAGTACGATAACTGGGCAGAACATTGTAAATTGAGTTTTTGCGGGGATTTCAATTTCGCTGGGAAAGATACTGTGTACCTTGTCATTGTAAACTCATAATTACCAAATAATGGTGGCCGCAATAACTTCATTTGACTTCAAGTATAACATTATTTGCCGCGAAACGGATAGTATTTGCGACGTTACCACGACACTGCAAGATGGTTTTCCCAATGATTTTTTATGGAATTAGAATGCACAATCGTGACGATTTGTACCACTAATCGCGGCAAACAAAATTGTTGGAAATAGATAGTTATTGCAGCGATTTTAAACGTTCGTTGCAGTAAAGCAAAAGTGAATAAATAATGACAACTAACGTGCAGCGATATAGAAACGATGAGAAAGAGTAACAGCAGCGATTTTAACCATTTTTTACGACGGCAAGTGGCGCTACAAAAGGTTATTTTTCTTCTTGTAGGATCACCGTCATTCGTCTTCTGTATGAGATTAGACGTACATATCTTTAAAAGAAATTAAGATCTTCCTTCAGCGGCTTTCAAGGCGGGGCCATCTCTTTAATTAACCACGCATGCATTGGGTCAAGAAAAAAGTGGTACCAAGCCTGTTTCGTCAAATATTCTTGATCGTTTGTTTTTATTTATGCAATTTTTTCTGGCTTGTACTAATTGTTAGGATACACTTGTTAGGCTTTTTGTCCCTCTTATCTTTTATTTATAATTGATTTAGAGCTTATAGTGAAAACTTGCCAATTTGAGATGCGGCTGAATTTGGTTGATCTATACATTGAAGCTGCTTTACTTAATTGCTATCTGGTCGCAAATACCTCAAAACTGCATGATCCGATAAAAAATACAATAACAGTAGGAATTTTGTATTTTGCACCAAAAATTAAAACTACCAAAATTAACATATTGCACCATTAAGAATATCTGATAATATATCAAGATTTCATGGATAATGCTGCAGAATATTAAAATACAACATCCAATAATTTGAAGGTGTGAGCCTACTTTTTCCTTTCTCAATTTGATAATGTGCAACAATAATATTATCGCTTTCATTTATTATTAGACAATTATTTATTTATGGTTTTCTACAGATCTTATAACCACTCAATTTTAAAAGCGACTAAAATTTAAAATTTTTTTTTCTACTGTTTTGCAAGACAAATGTAGCTGAAAATAGACGGATTCAAGAGTTACTGGGTTGGTATGAGGTAGCTTCAGGCCAGAAGATAAATAAAGACAAGACATGCATTGTTTTTAGTAGTAATGTGCATAGGGCTAGACAAGCCGAGCTTTTGGACTTTTGGGGGGCGCAAGAAAACCAGCATCCTAATAAATATTTAGGACTTCCACCTTGGGTTGGAAGGTCTAAATATAAGGTGTTCTTTGATCTTAAACATAGAGTTTGGAAAAAACTACAGGGATAGAAAGAAAAAATACTCTCAATAGGGGGGAAGGAAATCTTGATTAAAGCTGTTGCACTTTCAATCTCTACCTTCTCCATGAGCTGCTTCAAACTACCATCTATCTTGTGTACTTAGCTAGAACAATTGATGGCTAAGTTATGGTGGGGCCAAAAGAAGGATGAAAAGAAAATTCATTGGATGAGCTGGTCAAAGATGTGTGAAACTAAGCAGGCGGGGGGCATGGGGTTTAAGGACCTTAGAGTCTTCAATGATGCACTATTGGCGAAGCAAGGTTGGAGAATTTTGCACAATACAACCTCTTTACTACATAAAATATTTAAAGCCAAATACTTCCCTAGAAATCAGTTTCTAGATGCTACATTGGGGTACAATCCTTCATTTGTGTGGAGAGGTATATGGAGCACCATACCTAAAATAGCTGCTGGATGTCGTTGGAGGATAGGCACTGGGGAGGGTGTGAAAATTTGGAAAGATCATTGGGTACCTGGTAGGCCTACACTATTACTTGCTCAGAATGAAGATGGGATTTGGCCTCATGAGGTGGATGCCACTGTCGACTGTCTGTTTGACACTATTTATCGAAAGTGGGATGTCGACAAAATAAACACTATGTTTGTCCCTAATGTGGCTTCTGAAATTCTGCATATTGTATTAAGTAATGGGGGGCCTGACAGGCTCTGTTGGACCCAGGAATCACATGGTGATTATACTGTAAAAAGCGCCTATCGACTGTTTCGATCCATAGACCACCATAGACAATGTGGGGAATCCTCGAATGGTGTACTATTGAAGAGGTTATGGAAGGTAATTTGGCGAATGCAACTTCCCTCTAAAAGTAAAATATTTGCATGGAAAGCTGCTAAAGAAATCTTGCCTACCAGACATAATCTCAGGAAAAAACAGGTTGTGGTTGAGGAAGTTTGTGTGTTCTGTGGAGCCGAACGGGAAGATGTATTGCATGCTTTATGTACTTGTCCATCCCTCAAAGATATCTGGCTTAACCACTTTCCCAAGATGATACATACTAGACACTATGAAATGTTCCTTGATGTTGCCCTCCGAATTATGCAGGAAAATACCCAAGAAACACTTGAGTTATTTTTTCTGATCTGCTGGAGCTGCTGGTATAGAAGAAATATGAAGATATTTGAAGACAAGTGCATAAATGCAGAGGATGCACTAGAGAATAGTATGGCAATGCAGAGATCCTTTAAAGAACTAAAACATAAACCTATAATTGCTGTAAGGCATCACTGCAGATGGGAAGCTCCCCCTCCTGGTACTTTTAAGCTCAATGTCGATGGAGCTTTTTCTGCCAATGGAGATGTAGCTGGAGTGGGGGTCATTTTAAGAGATTCCAAGGGGACTGTCCTCATGTCTGCAGCAAGGAAGGAGCAGGCTCTTTTAACAGCGGTTGAGATAGAAGGGTTGGCTATTCTTAGAGGTCTTCAGCTCAGTTTTCACCTTGGTATCCAACATCTTGTGATTGAGAGTGATTCTCAGTTGATTATCTCTGAGTTTGAGAAACCAGGAAGCTCAATGGCAGTAATTGGAAACATCATACAGGAAGCAAAGATACTAATGGCACATTTCAATTCCTGTGCAATCCAGTATGCCAATAGAAGCTGCAATGCAGTAGCACACTCACAAGCTAAGTTTAGCCTAAGTGTCAAGGAGATTAGTTTATGGTGGGGTTCATACCCAGATGTAATCACTAATATCCTTTGGATTGATTCTCTGTTGTAAGACTTGTTGTTTTATGATGAAATGAAAGTCAGTTTGTTTCCTATAAAAAAAAAAAAAAGCGACTAAAATTTATCCAATGACATAAAAAAAAAAAAGTTCAGTATTTAATCCACAACATAATACAAGTCCTCTTAAACAATCTATTTATTGTATTTCGACAAAGAGCAAGAGCATTTGATAACACTAGATTAATTATTAAGTGGTACAGTTTTCTAAACTTGGGGAGCTGTTGGTGGCAGTGGCCTTAGCCAACAGCATGGGCAGACTTGGTAGCTTCATTTAAGTACTTTATGATGATGGATGGTGTGGCGGCGCCATGCTGCTTGGATGGATGAAGCTGCAAAATGTTTCAGTTGTTCCGAGTTAGATTCGACGATGTGTCTAAACTTGCTAAATTTCCACCAGCATTGAGACATCATATCCTTGAGGTCGCTAGCCATAAGACAAAACCCTTCAACTTTTGTATGACATTTGAGAGTCCTTGTCGATAAGGGAAGGTCGGATAGTCCGGGGGATTCCAGCACCCAATTTACAAGATGTTTTCCAAAGAGGTCACCTGTCTTAAGACACTCAGTTTTATTGCCATGATTACTTGTATATGTCCATGCAATTCCTTTCACCATGAAGATCAGCGCATCTAATGGTTCTCCCTCTCGAACAATGTAGCTGCTTTGATTGTAGTGCACTTGCTTGAGAAACTTACAGGTGATCTCATACAACAATTTTTCACTTTCATTTTCGAATATGGGCACCTACGAGTTCACAAACAACTGAGCAAAATTAGACTTCACGCAGAATTGAGCAACCATAATCATAATCTTTAATTGATGTGATACATTTAAGTGAAATTTAGAGGTGGGTGGGGGAAGGCCGGGGGATCGAAAGTACTCACTCTCCTTAGCAGGGGCAAGCAGAGATGGAGCTTAATCAATCTTTTAACTGTTGTGGGAAGATGAGGGAATGGTTTTCTGTATCAATATGTTTGTTTTGATCTTGTAGTATTGGTGTCACATAGCTCATGATCATCTGTTTTAACTGGTCAGGGAGTCCGATTGTGCTTATCCAACACTGAATGCTACGTAATTTAGTTCTCATGATCTCTGCCTCATCCTCATCCATATATGTCAAGTAGTACTGCTTAGATGTCTCCAACCGCTTAGGCATGATGATCTTATGATACTGCTTAGCATTCTTCGATCGGTTATAAATCTCCCCCAACTCGTTAGATGCCTCCCACTGCATGTACACCTGTCACATCATAATTATATATGTTGATCAGTTTCTAAGATTTCTACTCATTATAAGTTACATCTAAAAGTTATCAATTGTCACATTATATTCATAAAAGATTAGATTTCTACTGGTCATAAATTTTCACATTATTATATTCTTAGACTAGCCATATTTTTAGTTAATAATAACCAAAGCTAAATGGGTTGGAGAAAATTTCATCCAATAAAGACATAAATTTTCACAATATCATATTTTTAGACTACTATCATGACATGATACTTTTAAATGGGTTGGAGAAAATTTCATCCAATTTAGTTGGGAGAAAAAACTTGTTCTTAATATTAGTACAAGGTTTTCCTCCAAATTGGATTGGAAATTAAGAATATATCCCCCAACCTAATTATATATATATATATATATATTTAAATATACAAATTATATAACAAAATTATATATCATAGATAAACCATCCTGATCACATAGAATATTTAATTAAATAAGTGAGAATTCAAATTAAAGAACTCTAAACATATATGTTTATATAATATCACCACTTTCTCAAGACAGTTTGAGCTGTTACGAATTGAATAGATGAAAATAATTAAAGTTCAACCATATTCATTTATACACATAATTATGTAAATAATAAAATCCCAGCTTAAAAAACATTAACAAAAGAAGATCAAGAAGAAGAAGAAGATGATCAGCACCAACCTGCAAATTTCCGATGAAGTATAAAAACAGAATCAGGCCAAAGATCGAGATTAAAACTGTGAAGCAGTTTTCCCAATAATAAGGACTTGTTTCAAGGTTTTGACCAAGTGAACTGCCAGAAAATCATGATCAGAAAACATTAATATATATATATATATATATAATAATATGCTCAAAATTAATAACAATTTATAACGTCTTTTTATCTTCAAATTATTATTATTTTTTTAATTTGTTGAAATTAATATTGTGCATGGCAGCTGAATTACTACTTTGACATGCACGTCGGACAATATTTAAACTTTAATTTTTAATCAAATATCACTTTCATTCGATTTTAATCATTGAAACAAGTAAAGAATAAAAAAAGGTATCATGTATATATATGGCATAATTTTAATGGATGGTTGGATATTAAGATCATGCATATCTTAGTATTTTTGGTAGGCACGTAGTAAGATTTAGTTATGTCTCAAAGTACTGGTACTTCCAATATATTATGTTTGATTACATTACATTGTAAAATGGGTGAGTAATTAAGTTTAAAGGAACAAAATGCATGTATGATTATGTAACATGCACGAACCTCAAATTTCGCAGTCCCCACCAAAAACAGAAGATGGTCTTCCGCAAAAAATCCATGGACTCCAGAATACCAGATTGACGGGCTTCTTGGAATATTCCAAAATCAAAGAGAGTGGTATCTGGTTTTTCTAAAGAGCAAAAATTATTTAGAAATGTGACATTGCTAAAAACATGACCACAGTTAAAAGAAGTCTTGTTACATCCGGGATCATGCTTACAGGCCACGTTCCAGCACGTGGTCTCTCGTTCGATGGAGGTGAAGTACCAAAAAGCACCCAGTATCTGATGATCAAAGATAAATATTTCATCCCCAACTAATTAATTATAAATTAGTAGAGATAATAATAAATGATGAAATATTAATTATTAAACATACGTACATGACTGGCAACGAGATACAGAAAGAGATTGAATCCAGCTTTCATCACTACAAAACCTTTGGGTGGGATCATCATCATATTCTTGTAACCTTCTGCGTTCACTTTAACACGAGTGGTTGGTGGGATACTTTTAGGTAGGATGATAGTCACGTTGACTATTTTCCACAATCTGTAGATACGGAAAAGTCTTGGCACATATTGCGAAAGAACAACTGCATTTAGGAATTTCCTTCCGTGCCGGAATTTCGAACCTCTAATTTCAGAAAATATAATTGGCACTAGAACCTGTTGTTCATAAATAAAATTGGAATAATGTTTTTGTTACGATCCATTAGTTCTTAAGATATGATAATTTAATTAGCAATATTGTTTGGATGATAAAATTAGAAGCAGAAAAGTTTGTGATACCTGGGGGACTGGAAGAATGGCGAGAATGTTAATTACGTAGTCTGACCTCGAGTAACAGTAATCACTGTTTGCTATTGACCGAGCAACCAGGTCCCCTAAAGCAACCAAATCCAGGAAAGATCGCACACCAGTAGCAAAGATTCTCAAAGTCTTATCTAAAGCAATGCATTTGGTAGCCTCGTTGATGACAGGAAGATAAAAGAACAGAGGGTCCACTGTTACTGCAACTACACACACCACTAAAAACGCCACATCCCAATGGAAGTACTGGAGCCTCAACCACCACGGCGTTTTTGAAATAATTTTCATCAAACGTTGATTGACTTGCCCAGTTGCCAATTTTATTATTGTCTTTTGTTCTGAACCAATACCATCATTCTTGGGACCTTGCTTTTCAACATCCTCGTCCCTGATCAGCATAACATACGTATATATAGTGACCAAAAAACATTAATAAAGGTAATAATTATATATATATGTATATGAGATAAATAACTATTATTATTCATCATGATCATTTTAAGTTTTTTTTTTTTTTTATGAGAAATAGAGTTCATTTATTCATAAAAATGAAGTTACAGCTGTGATTAATACATATAGGAAAAAACTCAAATTACAAGCTAATTACTCACAGTTGGGGCTCCACCAGTATACAAATTCATTTGTGACTAGTATAGCCTAGCCTTAACTTCTAGAACTTTCTACAGGCAAGCCGTCTAAGAGACCTAAAGCAAGAGATTTCAAACCACACCCTCCAGAGGAGGAGAGGACTTTTACTCTATAGACAAAATATCTAAGAGACTATTTCATTTTTATTGTTAACCTAAAACAAAGGAAATAATAGAAAACGTAAATGATACATGAAAAAATGACGAAATTTTTTTTTTTTTTTTTAATCATTTTAACTATTATTACTTCATTTCCGATGTGTTATTAAATCGTGAGTAGAAATTATTTACTAAGTTTTGTTATTTATCTATTATTTGATATCAAGATTATAATAAGATAAATAATTTGATAACAAAATTATTTACTAAGCTTACATTTTTAAGAAGATGCTCACCTTACTCGCCGGCCACTTCCTCCAGAATCCCAACGACGACTCATAACTAAAGCTTACAAAAGTCGAATAAGGTCTCCAAAATCTTTCAACTCCACGAACTTCGATCTCTTAGTATCCAGGAATTCCGGATTTGGAGCACTTATATATAGAAAATGGAGAAAACATATGAACGCTGTCATATATAAAGAACTCCATGGTAATAGCCAGACATACAGGCATAATTGTTTGGAAAAAAAAAAAAAAAAACTACATCCAACAATGCGGATTTATGGAGTAGAAAATGAACCTGCGCTTAAAGTTGGAGCTAGCGAGGAAACAAGACGAGGATTTAGAATAGAGCACCAAGTGACAGAAAGTAGTGCCTTAGATGCTGCATCTTAGGAGTGATCGATCGAGCTATGCAGAAGCTAGCAAGTGGTGAACAGTGAAGCATTGGCATTAGTCCATCCGGCCCTGTACTCGAGTCTTTCTTTAGCATATAAAGTCGTTCGTAAAAACCCATAAAAACTAATTAATTACTCCCAACTCCACTCGGCCAGCTAAACGTGCGTGTTACTGTAACATAGGGAAAATCAAACTTACACACTTTCCCAGCCAGCAAATCAAAATGATTGTAAAATGCAATTTGCTAATTTAATATGGCCCCGTTTGGACGAATTACTTTAACCTATATGCTAATTTACCAAACCTTCAAAAGAGAATATACAGATCAACCGAGTAAAAGCTTTGCAAACTTGACCAAAAAGTGAGATTCCACGTGACATAGTGACAGCACAAGATATGAATCTTTTTGACCTACCGTTTCTGAACTTATTGGTTTGCACGTGGGCTTCAAATATCAGATTGGGAATCATGACAATTTTAAATAGGTTATTTTGATTTAATAAAAAGTATTAAAAATTATATATAATACAATTCAAGTATTTGATATTTTTAGGGTGAACGTAAAATACAGTAAAATATTTGTTACTCTAATTTTTCTTCTTTCTTCTTCTTTCTCTCCACACCACATACACGGCACAACCTTCTTATAAGAAAAAACCTTATCATTCAAAAATTACTAAAATGCCACTCCAATGACCAGATGCGATTCCCTCACAAGAAGGGATCCACCCAAGACATCTCTCCCTCCCAACTATGTGAGGGGCTCCACCATACCTGCTTTTCTTCTATATATTTCGAGTTTTTGCATAGGCAATATTTTTCTCATTAACCCACTCATTATAATTATGGATTTTCTCGATCTGCAATAACTTCATCTCCAATACATTACAAATATAGTGATACCTCATATCAATATGTTTGGATCTTGAATGAAATGTTGAGTTCTTACTGAAATTGATAGCACTCTGACTGTCACAGTAAAGAATATAATTTTCTTGTTTCTGACCAAGTTCTTCTAAGCACTTCTTCATCCATAGCAACTCCTTATTAGCTTAAGTGATTGCAATATACTCAATCTCTGCGATAGACAAAAAAACACATTTCTGCAGTTTGGATTGCCATGACATAGCTCCCCTGAATAAGTAATTAATCAAGTATCCTGAAGTTGTGGGGGCCCACACTACTTACCCCGTGACAAAGATCAGAAAAAAATACTGGCATGCACGTGAGGAGAGTGTTGAGGAATAATCTCACATTGCCTGTGGATAAGGTCTTGGGCATGTTTATAAAGAATAAGCAATCTTCTCTTGTAGAACCGGTTTTATGAGATGAGTTAGGCCCATGAATTTCTTTAAGAAGTACCTCTAAGATGCCTGAGAATCTAGTTTACAGCTACCCAAAGTTCTTTACTAGGATTAGAGAGGAATCTACTAACAATTCGAATGACATGAGTAATATGAGGTCTTATGCACACCATGCCATACATATGGTTACTAAACAGTAAATAACATTTTAATATAGTAGAACTTACTATTTAAGTTATAAGCTATATTTTCCACTACAATATCAAACATGCACTTAATTTATTTATTTATAAAGAGGAATTTATGAAAACATTACACCACACACTTCCATCTCCTCAACATGTGATTTGTCATTTTTATCCTTCTACCTTAATGTTTAAATATGTGTGTATATTTAAATAGAATGAAAAAAAATGATAAATCACATGTTGATTAGATGAAGGTGTGTATATGTGTTTTCTCATTTATAAAATGTAGGGGGTTTTTTCCATATAACTTTGCGATATATAAACTCTAAGAAATCCTCACTTATCGTCATCAACGCATTAATCTAAAATGAGAACTTCTATCTATTTAGAAAAAAAATTGTACCTTGGTCAACAACAGGTTAATGAACTAAGACTCACTTTTTTACATTAGCTTTTCATCTTATTTTTGTAATATTGACTGAAAGATGAAAATTTATAAGAAAATAATTATATGGATAAAATTATTTTGTGATTTAGTTTACAACCCACTAGTATGATAGATGTATTTTCACAACTCATGTTATGGATAAAATTATGATGTAAAATACAATTTATGGCCATAATATCTATATTTTTTTAAAAAAGAAGATTTATAAGACTTATTTTTTATATACCCAGCACACCACTAATGTGAAAGTTTAATTTCCACATCAATTATATTAAAAGACGATTGATATTTTAATTTTTTTAAAGTTATAATAGGTTTCACTATAAGAAGTATGTTAATACACTAGCTTATGCGTAGTAAAACTCTTTTACTAATAATTCTTATTTTTCTGTTTATTCAAAAATACAAATTAATGAGGCTTGTGATTACTTGGTTTTAGGATTGGAGAAATACTGGTTTGACACCTAGCAATAACTTTATTACGATATTCTCCACAACAAATGAAGATATAAAAGTAAAATTAGAATATTATGCTTTCCTACACAAAATATTTCCCATTAATTCAGAATACAAGTCAAGCCACACAAATCTAATCTAATTTCTTTTTTCTATTTTTGAAAGGGACAGAAATGGGTTACCCACACTTCCCATGCCAACGTACTACCACGTGATGGAAGGATCGATATCGTCATTAAAGCAACATTCGTCATTTTGTGTGTTTCTTTCTTTAGATTTTGTCTATTTTATATTAAGTTTGACTTTTAAGAAGTTTTTAGGTGTGCAATGAAAATGAGTTTAATGAAAATCGATGTTCTTCAGTATCTTGGGATAAACTGTCATGAAAATGAAACTTAATGTATGCTAAGATTTAGAAGAGGGGCAGAATCTATTCTAAGGAAAGTATCTATGAAAAATGTCTCAACGCGGAGTTTTCTATTCCTCATTTATTTTCTTATTTTACTTATTTTTTAGTTTACAAAGGGTATACACATATATCTGTTATTATATTTTATATCTTCCATATATTTTTCCAACAATCTGATTAGAGTAGATCTTCTCACTTTGTTAAACTAGAGTTGTATTGTTGATTGTTTGGTGGTCATCATGATTTCTAATGAAACTGTTGCATCCGAAAAATTTGGAGAAGCCAATTTTAAGCATTGGCAATGAAAGAGGAAATTTCTTTTTACCATGGTTGGATTATATTTTGTTATTAAAATGGCCCTTATTCTAATGATTTTCATGAACTAGCACGTTCCGTTGATTTGCAAACCTACACTGAAAAGGATAATTTGTGTAGATGTAAGGTTTTAAATCGTTCACGTGATAAACTTTTTTATATTTACCTATACATTAAATCTGCCAAAGATATTCCGAATGATAAGAAATATGGTGTGTAAGATGTTAAAATAGATAAGTATAACACAAGCCAATTTTTAGCCTTAGAATGAATGATTCCAAATCCGTAGTAGAGAAGCCCATGAGTTAACTATTATTTACCATGGATTGACTCAGAGGATAATGAGCAGTATTGAACGTCTTCAAGTTGCTTGTATAGTACTAAACAAGTCGCCTCCATGCATGGAAAGATTTTGGTCTATCTTTCAAACATAAAATTGAAGATATGACTGAAAATCTTGATCTCCACCATTAGGATCCAAGAACAAGTACACTTGCAAAATGATCTTATCCCACCGTTGGTTTCTGAGTTCCAGTCTAAGGCAAATATTGTGGAAGGTCAAAGAACACGTAGGAAACCCATTACACTGGAAGTTCAAATTTAATAAGGTTAAAACTAGTTGTGGGAACAATTTAAAACCAAAGTCTTATATCGAAGATAAAAGATCCATTTGTTTTGACTGTGAACAATCGGGTCATTTGGCTAAAAATTGTAGCTACAAGAAAAGGAAAAATGAAAGCAACGAACAACCAAGATCACCTAACCCACAAGCTCATTTAATGCTTTTTGGGATAGACTCCGTTAGAGTCGATGAATAGTATGTAACCATAAGTCATCAAGTTTATCTAGTTTGTAATGCTACTGATTGGATAATAGACAAAGGAGCCAACGCACATGTAAGTTCTAATCGCAATATTATTTCAACGTATCAGGATGCAAGCGGTATGAAAGTGATGATGGATAACTCCAACTTCGCACAAGTACTTAGAGTAGGAAAAGTTGAACTCAAACTAACGTACATCTGGAAACACCCTTCCAATATAAGAATTTAGAAATTATTCCTAAAGCTCCTATTGATTTGGATGAAAGATGTTTGATATGTGTTGAATTAAAATAGCCTAGAAAACCATTTAAGTCTGTTATAAAGAATTTTTAATTACTTGAATTAATTCATTGTAATGGTTGTTATTTAAATGGCGTAGCTTCTAAATATGGTAATAGATACTTTATTGTTTTTATAGATGATATATCCAAATCTTGTTATATTTACTTGAAGAAAACAAAAGATGAATCTTTTAATAAATTTGTCATCTATAAAACTAAAGTTGAAAATCAACAGGAGAGAAAGATTAAGATTATCAAGTGTGATAAAGGAGGTGAATACTCCTCTAATCAATTGGTTCGATATTGTGAGGCAAATTATATTCTACATGAGGAAACCCCTCCTATTCTCCTCAATCCAATGGTGTTACTAAATGGAAAAGTAGAACCTCGGTAAATATGGTCAAATGTATGCTCTCTAGTTCCGGCCTACCCGAGCATTAATGGTGGGGGCAAGGACGAAGCTATAAATTTAACTTAGGGCCAAAGGTCAGAGTTCTTCTACTTGGAAGCGGGTGTGCAAAGCACACCATCATTTTGTTGACAATACAAGACTTGATTTGTAAGCGATTTTAATTTTAAAATTCCCTAACTAATCAAGTCATGCCATGTCAATAAAATAGATGATGTATTTTGCACATGGTTTCCAAATATAATTTTTCCAAGAATAATTATGAATTTTACTATAGAAAACAAAAGGCAAGTGTGGGTTATCGTTAGTGTGATTACAATATTGCTAAAATTTTAAAATGTAATTTTTCAAAGGCTTTTTATAAGATAAATACAACATATATATGTATAAATACTTTATGATGCACAAGGTTTTGCTTGAGATAAACAAAGAAGGTCTGGGGCGAAGAAAAAGTTGGCAAAATACATGTCTAAAACCTTTGGAAGCAGTATGAACTATGACATGCAGAATACACAATATTAATTTTTAGACTTTGGGGTTGACTTGCAAAGTTTAAGAAAAGGGAAATTATGTCTCAACACAGTAGATTTAGTATTCATTGTATATGCTAAATATAGTTTGTCATGTAGACTTTTAGTTATCAAATCAGAAGTTTAGTTATCAAATTAGAAGTTCAAGTTATTGATCCTAACACCATTAAGGAGTATGTAGATCGATGCAACATTATGTAAAGATCTATTTCCTTTCAAAATTAAAGTAGAAAGATCTTTATCTGCATTGAGTTTCCCTTCAAATATTAGTCAACCTATTATTTTAAATAATCTTGGGAGTTTGTATGAATTATAAAATGAACTTGGAAGAAGAAAACAAGTGAGAAAGGAAAACGTCTTTAGACATGATTTTATACTTATTATGTGGTGGAAGACCCATTTAAGTTCCAAGGCCATGCTTTCTATTGATTCTTCTTTCTAGAAAGAAGCTATAAATAATGAGATGAAATCTTTTAAAACTAATGGCACCAGAAACTTATTTGATTTTCCACCTGGATGCAAAGCCACTTGATGAGTGTACGAAAAGTACACTCTAAATACCCTATTATTGGACTATAATGCTAAAATATGAATATAAATTATAGGAATTAATGTGTATTCTTGAATTGAGTTTCTATTTATTTTGAGATACTCCTAAGCAGATTTTTATGTTTAATTTCAGGGACAATAAAAGAGTAAGTCAAAATAGGGCTGAGCTCCGACTCCGACGGAGTCGGAGTTGTCGCTTCCGACTTCCGACTCCGACAGGAGTCGGAGTCGGATTGTTCCTCCGACTCCGACTCCGACTTCCGATTGGAGTCGAGCTGTTTGTTTCTCTACATTACTTACAGTCTGTTTGTGCATCAGCTTAGGGCGTTTGTTTTGTGTATATAGGACGTTGTGGAGACAAATTAAAATGTCTTTGGGGCGCCAATATTACCATATATATCAAAAGATTCAAAACTTTACAAGAATCTGATACTAAATAACATGTATGATGTAGCCATAAGTTATAACAGTCCCATTTATAATGTAATAACAACACTAATTTCACTCAAATGCTTTTTGGTCCATTGGTCATGCCTGAAAATTGAAATGAAGATAGAAAGTTGCAATCAATAAATGAAAAAAATTGATAATAAAAATTTGAACACAGGAAAAGTAGAATTTGATTCTTACCAAGCAAGGGGATTCTCCCAACTTCTCCCCAACTCTCAAGGGGCGTTCGTCTCGGACTCTCAGTCATCAGCAATTATGTTAGGGTTCACAACTAGATCTTTAAAATCATAAAAAGTAGAAGTTAGAAACATTAAAAATAATTAAATAATCATTTAAAAGCATATAAACGTACCCGACTCAAGTCTATAGCTCTCGGCATCAACGCCAACGGTATCTAGTCCAATGGGCGTTTCACTTATCCAATTCTGTGTGCAAACGAGGGCCTCCACTGTTGACGGTGACAATGAACTCCGATAAGCATCCAACACGCGACCTCCAGTGCTAAATGCCGACTCTGAGGCAACCGTAGTGACAGGAATGGCTAACACATCTCGGGCTACACGGGAAAGGACTGGATACTTGGTGGAATTAACTTTCCACCAAGTTAATAACTGAAATATATCGCTAGGTGCCTCGACAGCTTCCATAAAATATCGTTCAACCTCGGATGTACAATGCATAATATTCCTTGTTGACATGAGTTGATGATACTGCTGCATAATACGATGGCCTCTAAGCCCTACAGATGGATTAGTATCACCTGAGGAAGCTGTCGACCCTGTCGGCCTCGAATGTGAAGAGCTATTAGCTGCGGATGAAGGCTGACAACTATTGTTGTAGTGATTATATAGATCATCAATATCACTTTTTAGCACTCTAATAAACTCTGCAGCCTTCACTGCCCTGAGGACGGAATTTACCCAAAATTCTAGATTGGCCAACTTGTATCGGGGGTCAAGGATCACAGCCACAAATAACAATCTATTTATCTTCTCAATATTCCCCCAATATTTATCATATTTGGTCTTCATCCTCGTAGCCATAGCAGATAACAATCCACCAGAGTCAGTACAACTATTTT
>QEOT01124299.1:225580-254201 GCA_003123785.1 Pterocarya stenoptera | reverse complement strand
AGGCATGCAAGAAAATTGTATAGATTGCAGCCACAAGGTTGGCTGCTTTCGATACTCCACATTTCATGGTCTTTGTGATTTTTATGAGAAATATAGGGGTGCACACTCTTCTTGGTCAGGATATTCAACATTTTTTAATCATTGCACAACTCTTGTTAGGTAAAAATCTGAAGTCCTTTCGTTATGTCATGCAGCCTGTGCTTGCTGTTATGTATATGGTGCAGTACATGCCAACTGTTGGCTATTGGCTCATGGACAAGGACCACAAGGTAATTATGGTCAACGCATTCCATAAAATTCTTGTGACACATCTATAAATTCCTAGTACAGCATCGTGGACCAAATATATCAATGCAAAGTGACTCTTTGTTATCTAATACAGCTTACAATTGATGCTATGAACTGCTTTTGAATTTATATTTATAATGCTGTGACTTTATCTGAGTTGGAAGGATATCCCATTTTATAATTTTCCTGTTTGCATACTGCTTACTATTTTTCAATCAACTCGATCTTGCAAGTTCTCAAGTGGTGTTTGTAGTACATGATCTTTGCCAATGTCGATCGGTAAATACTAAATGGTAAAGCTATATGTATATGTATATATATATATTTATATATATGCTCTTTAGTGTACGACTGAAGTAGCAGCTACTAGCTAGTGTTTCATTCAACCAAAACTAAGATTAATTCGTTTATTACTCTGTTCTGTCCGTGTGAATTTTAAAAGAGCCAAGGAGGAAGGAGCCAAGCAGAATTAAAGCCTAAAAGAGCCAAGAAACATCTCTTACACATTTTATCAAACACATTGCATGCATACAACACAACTTACAAATACATTACACATTTTATCAAACACATTTCCTTACTACAAATTTACAAAAGGAATTCATTTCAATCACAACAAAATACCCAGACGTGCATGCTATGAGACTATGAGTAACGGAATACATAAAATTAAATCAAGCAATTTAATTTTAGGGCTCGAAATTGGGTTCTCACCGTAGGTTGAACTTTGAAGCTCAGATTGAAGTTGCGCACTACGGAGGAGTAAAGTCTCACGGCGGCAATAGATAGGGAACGAGGTGGCGAGGTCACTGGTTCAGACGAAGACTTGAGAGAGAAAGAGGAAGAAGGAAGCTGGAGCAGGAGGAAGGAGCCAGATCCGAAGAAGGGAGAAGGGAAAGGGGAGGGGGGTCCTGCGTTTTGGACCCCCCGTATGATGAAACGACGCCGTTCCACTAATCGTTTGATTTTTTTTGAAAAAAATCGGAGTCCGATTTCAGAGCTCTAAGGAGCTCCGAGCTCCGACTCCGACTCCGACACCTATTCGGAGCCCCTCCGCACTCCGAATCCGTTTTCCGATAACTCCGACTCCGACGGAGTCGGAATCGGAGCGGATGTTGGGCGGAGTCGGAACTTTCGGAATTTTGCACAGCCCTAAGTCAAAACCCAGTCAAATTCAAAGGACTTTCAAATGGGCAAGAGTTGGAACAACCTAAGAACTTTCAATGAGTGTAGGACTCTTCAAATAAGGATAATGATGTGATTTAAGAGTAATTCGGATCAAGAGAAACAATCAGAGTCCAACATACTATAGGAGACTGTCTGGATATACTTTAATATTTCAAAGGTAACTTTCTACCCACATATCGGATTGATTCGATTCCAGATGCATTGAAAAGCTAACTTAAAGGGCTACGACTTTGTCTCTAATACAAATTTTCAAATTCGAATTCCTGAAGTGCGTACGTGGCTGTCAAGATAAGTCCTAAGATTTAGGCGATTTTTCTAGGCGGGAATCATGAAGATATTAGGGTTTCTTTCCTACTCTATATAAGGATATCATTAGGAGGCTGAAGAGAGGGAGGAATGGAGGAATTTAATTGTCATGGCCGCCGTTTGCTTTACCTTTCTCTTGAGATTTTTGTTGTCCATTATATTTATGGGTAACTAAATTCTCAAGTAGGGCTAGGGATGAACTTGCACATTAGATGATATTTGTAATTTATTTTTGATTTATGTATTTGATTTTCAATTACTAAAACTCTTTTGTTTTATCATTCTCAATTCATCGTTGATGTTCTCTTCTCCGAATAATCATGGAATTTATTCTGTTTATGGATTCACTCATGCTTTTTCTATTGAACGGATTAGCTCTTTGATTATGTTTGGATCAATTATTTATCTATATTGATTTAATTCTTTGCTGCAATATCACTTCTTGAGTATATTGTCGTCGTTGGATTTTCTCAATAGTGATAATAATTTACGTATTTAAAAGTGGTGAATGATTCTTCATAGGTTTACATTTGGTTTAATCTTGGTTTATAAATCTATATCTTCCGATTGGGAATTTTGGGAATTGAGTTCCCAATTGAGTTATCCAATGAATTAAGAATAATTAAAATACCGGATTTGTGCAAGGGATTCCCGACGCTCTACTGTTTGTCAAATTTGAGTACTTTTTCTGTTAGTCACTTTGCCTCAATTTAATTTACATTTAAAATTAATCTTTGTTCTCTATTAATCATTTGATATTTTTCCTTAGTTTCTTTGTTTCTTCTACTATTCTTTTAATTTGTCTCTCTGTGGAATCGACACCCCAAAGCTGTGCTACAACTACCGCGTTATTCTTTGGGCGTAATCACCACTATATGCAAATGGATCTTTAAAATGAGATTGACACCTGATGGTACTATTGATAAATTTGAAGTTAGGCTAGTTGCAAAGGCCTTGCACAAAGAGAATGTATAGATTATTTGGATGCATATTTCAATGTTACGTAGAATTCACAACCCTGCCACAAGGGTAAACATGACCTCTATTTCTGTTTCTGATGTCATTTAGTGCACTTGTGTCAGTCGGGTATAGAACAAAGCATGCCCAAGTAGAGGCCTAAGCCACGTCTGGGCCTATTCCCTAAAAAGATTAGTCAATGATATAATTGGAACTTCATTGAAACCATTATAAAGAGCAAGAATTTCTCATTTCCAAACAATGTACTCCCATACATGGGGTATCCCCACTTATACTTATCACTTATTAGTCAATACGGGGTATCACATAGACATCGTTTGACAATTCAATATATAACTTGTGTTTCAAATATCAAAACAGCCTCTCGCTCTCTCCCTTTTTTTCTAGAGCAGTCCCCCCTCAAACAACTCAAACTTGGGGGGGTCCCTTTTTTCTCTCGTTTTTTCTTTTATTTTTTCTGGTTTTGTATGTTTTTCTTTCAAAGTAGGGCAAATGCTGATCTGTTGTTTTTCGGAACCCGGCAATCACCCCCACCATAAGATTTCCTAGGCGTCGATCCTTCAGATGGACAAAGAATTCTCGTCGAACAGAACAATGCGTGAGCCACACATGCGGTCCAAAGTGTGCACATGACATGTGGGGCACCATCGCACCCACGTGTATGAAATGAGTTCCACCACGCGCCCCACCGAAAGGGGAGCCCTACTGCTGCCACGTGTGGCATTTCTGGGACCAAAGCCATCAGTTATTCAGACTCGACTGTTCGCTATACTTCCAGGGTGGCGCGTGTTCCTCACGAGCCACCATAGTCACTGTGTTTGCTTTTTTGATTTCCTTTAAGGCTGAAAATGTGGATCTATAGCTTTTCAAGCTATATTTTGCTTTTTCCTATGTATCATTTATGTTTTCTATTATTTCCTTTGTTTTAGGTTAATAATAAAAAAAAAATAGTCTTTTGGACATTTTGTCTATAGAGTGAAAGTCCTCTCCTCATTTGGAGGGTGGGGATTGAATTCTCTGTTTTAGGCAGAGTGTGGTCTTTCAAGAGTGAGAATTCAAATTTATAAGGACCTCTGAACATATAAGCGCTACTTAAATCACCACTTTCTTAAAAAGGTTTGAGTTGATACGATCAGCATATAATTAAAATTCAAGCATATTCGTATATACTCATATTCACATTCATAATTATGTACATTATTATGGAAATAATAAGAGCCCTGCTGCAGGCGGTGTGAAATTGAATAAAAAAAAATAGTTATTACTCATTATCATTTTTTTAACTTACTGATTTTGGACACGTGTAACGTGCTTCTTAGAAAAGAGACTCCATCATTTTCAGTATGGATTCATTTAATACTATTCAAAATATTTATAAATGCAATAATAAATATTATAGAGTACACTAATTTATACACATTTCTCTCACTTAAATCTTCTAATTCGAGTAAGAATAACATTTTTTTTAGAGAAAACCTTCCTGCAGGTGACATAGGCAACCCTCATTTGTCGGAGGCCAATCAAAACTTGCCACATGTGCTGTAGATCTGAGGAGGCGCATTAGACCGAAACCCACCCCTCCCTCCCTCTGAAGCCATCCCCCTCTCTCTGCTCTCTGCTCTCTCACTCTCGATCCCCCTCTCTCTGCTCTACCTCCCTCTCTGAATCTTCAAGATTCCCTCTCTCTCTCTGCTCTCTCACTCTCTCTCTGCTCTCTCTGTCGATCTCGAAAGGCGATAACCCTCATTATCAGTCTCTCTTCAGCGGGCCAAAATGTCGAAGCAAAGACGTGGAGGATCAGCAGGTAACAAGTTCAGGATGTCACTGGGTCTACCAGTGGTAGCAACAGTGAACTGTGCTGATAACACCGAGGCAAAAAATTTGTATATTATCTCAGTGAAGGGAATCAAGGGTCGCCTGAACTGGTTGCCATTTGCTTGCGTTGGAGACATGGTGATGGACACTGTGAAGAAAGGGAAGCCTGATCCTAGGAAGAAGGTTCTGCCTACAGTTATTGTGAGGCAGCGTAAGCCATGGTGCTGAAAGGATGGGGTCTTCATGTACTTTGAAGATAATGCTGGTGTGAATGTGAATCAAAAGGGAGAAATGAAAGGGTCTGCAATTACTGGTCCTATTGGGAAGGAATGTGCTGATCTATGGCCAAGGATTGCAAGTGCAGCTAATGTCATCGTTTAAGAGAGTTCTATGTTATCTTTGTTTCACCTTCCGAAATTTCAATCTCAATATTTTTATAGAAGCAGAGAGCTTTCCTAGATTGAGTCCTAAGATTTTCTAAGAAAACAACGAAGCATTCTCTTCTTGTTTTTCCTTTGTAATACTTTTCTAAGTTTTCCCGGCAACCAAACAACAAATAAAGATTGCAACGGACAAGGTGAAGAGAGGGAGAGAGAGAATGTGAAGGCAATTACCCGCGAGAATGTCCAAATGTGTGTATAGACCAAATGCAAACTCAGATCTGACTGTGACATAAAGCAACAAGAGAAAAACGAAGAAGAAGATCTGACTGAGACACAAAGCAACAAGAAGGGGAAGGGATTTTCGTGATCCCCTGCTCTACGCCCTATCTGGTTTACATATGAATACCTACGTGGCAGCTTCTAATTGGTTTCTGATAAGTTAAGTTTTTAGGTGACACCGGTCCAAAGAGGAACTGTTTTTTTTTAAGAAATCACTGCTAGATATATCTTATTAAAAATATGGAGACGATTTCTTTTATTATTTATCAGAATCATTCTCATGATCTGTTCATTAATTTAATTAATAAGGCAAACTCAATAATTCAACAATTTTTTTATGTGTATGGAAGGTCCATACTAGTGAGGAATGGACGTGCAAACCACACAATAATTAGTGAACCAGTAACAAATATTCTTCACTCCCTCGTCTCGTTGACTTTGCATTTGTGGCCTCGGTTTCTACCTCGTTCTCGTTACCCAAAAAAAAAAATTAGAAAAATTTTACTCCTCCTTCCTCCATTAGACACTACACATAATTTTTATTTTTTTTTATTTTTTTTTCTTTAACAAGTATGTAGTGTAGAGATATAGAGTAAAAGACCTCAATGAGTTTAATTAGCATGAAAAAAACAAAGTGTGGTGTTTAGTGTGTAGCTCACTACAAGAAAACTGGACTTTTGCGACTAATTTATTGCAACCAATTTTAGTTGTAAATAATCATTTCATTGAAATTAACTAGTCGCAAATAAGCAGTTTTCTTGTAGTGTATATAGGATGATGAGTAACAAAATTCAAAAAATTATTCTCAAATCAGATATCTTGTATAGCACATTAAATAAAATATTTACATGATATAATTTATATAGATATAATATTTTCAAATAACTCCTGTAATAGATCAAATTATGATGTAAAATCCAATTTATTGCCATAATATCTATATTTCTAATAAGAATGCTTATTTTTCTGTTTATTCAAAAATACAAATGAGGGTTGCCCTTACCTTATTTTTGGGCTGGAGAATTGCTCGTTTGACGCCTAGCAATTTCTTTATTACGATATTCTCCCCCAACAAATGAAAATATATAAATAAAATTAGACTATTATACTCTCGGCATAAACGTTTTGAATATGTAGCCGTTTACGTTAAGGCATTAGAATGAAATATTTCGATATCAATACCGTTTCGAAATAATCTATATATAATAAATTAATTATATATGTATAAATTATATTTTAAAATAGTATTAATTCAAGTCTTAAAAAGTTAAAATACATATTTATAAAACTCAATAATACTTATAAATTCTCAATTCAACTATTTAAAAATAATAATTACTGATCTTCATCACTAAAAGGGAACAAAGGACTTGATTTCCGATCCTTGAGAAAATAAGATTAAAAAATTTAAGAAAATAGTCTTCGGATGTGAGAATTGGAATGAAAATTAAAAAAAAAAATCAGAGTTTTAACATTAATTACAAAAGAAATAATTTTGGCTATTACACCAAAACAGACTGGTACACTGAAAACCGACCGGTATTGATCGAAACGCACCGATACGATCGATATTTGATCCGATATGAAACGCATATATTTTCTATACCGTCCACTATGGCACTACCCAATACGATAAATAGCAGCCGTATAAATTCAAAAGCTTGCTTTGCATAATGACAATAATCTTTGCCATTAATTCAGGAAACAAGTCTAGCCACACAAATCTAACCCCTTTTTTTCTACTTTTGAAGAATTATTATTCTCATCCGCAACTATTTGTGATCAGCCAAACCCACACCATTATCAAATTACCAAAATACCCTCGTAATAAATCTCAGATTCTTTTCTGTTTTGCATTTCAAATTCCGAAATTGAGAGGGAGAAGTGAGCGAGCGAGCGAGAGAGAGACCGAGAGGATGAGAGAGAGAACTGATGAGAGAGAGACGGTGAGGAGAGAGAGCTCGCGTCGAGGAGAGAGAGCTCGCGTCGAGGAGAGAGAGAGCGTCGAGGAGAGAGAGCTCGCGTCGAGAGGATGAGAGAGAGAGACCGAGAGGAGAGAGAGAGATCGAGAGGATGAGAGCTCGCGTCGAGGAGAGAGAGAGCTTCGAGGAGAGAGAGAGACCGAGAGGAGGAGAGAGAGAGATCGAGAGGATGAGAGCTCGCGTCGAGGAGAGAGAGAGCGTCGAGGAGAGAGAGAGCTTCGAGGAGAGAGAGAGAGCGTCGAGGAGAGAGAGAGACCGAGAGGACGAGAGAGAGACGGTGAGGGAGAGAGAGAGACAGACTGAGAGGAGAGAGAGAGAGAGGATGAGAGAGAGAGAGACGGAGATGAGTGAGACAGAGCGAAGATGAGAGAGAGAGTGCTGTTGAGAGAGACGAGAGGGATGAGTGATAACAAAAAAAAAAAAAAAGAAACTACAGTGTGATACGCATCAGCCGTGAACAGTGGCTGATGCGTATCATTACTCACTTTTGAAAGGGACAGAAATGCATGGGTTCTCCCCACAAAAGGTTCCTATTTGCCAACGTACTACTACTACCACGTGACGGAAGCTGGATGTCGTCACTAAAACAACACTTGAATCTTATATTTGAAGTTAAGTTCGAACTAACTATATTTTATATAATATAAAATTAATATGGTCAAACGTAAACTACTACAAATGAAGATATATAAATAAATAAAATTAGAATATTAGGCTTTCCAACGCAAGAATCTTTCCCATTAATTCATAATCCAAGTCAAGTCACACAAATCTAATCTTTTTTATTCCTATATATATAGTTTTGAAAGGGACAGAAATGGTCACGTGTGGGGATCCCCACACGTGACCCCCTACCAATTGCAGAAAATTGATGAATGGTCGATGAATTTGAATGTGATATATATGTCACGTGCGTGTGTGTGAATTAAGCACAATAATCAAGAAGTTTTCTGGATGTCCATGCAGTTCAAAGAAAAATGCATCGCATTAATTAGTTTTGCTTCATATTTCAAATACAGATATCAGTTAATGCTATAGGATCAACAAAAAAGGTAGATATCCATCACTGGCAACTTTTATTGTACATGGTCCCTTGAGAGTCCTAGCGCTAGCTAGCATTTACTATGGATGCCAAATTATAACCATCAGTTTGTACCTAGCTTGAGTATGCATTTATCATCAGTATCCTTAACCTAATTAAGCAACCTGCAAGCAAGTTCTCACCGTTAATTTGTAATATTCTAGGTTTGGTCTCCAAGTTGTGCTTTGATTTAAACTATAAATTAAATAATTATATTTTAATCCAGATTCAACTTCACAGATTTCTATAACAAATCAGTGTTCACTTCTTTACTCTCTAACAGTTCTAGTCATATTAATTCCCAAATGTCACTACTTTCAAAAAATCAAAATAAATACACAAGAAAGTATGTTGTTTCACACGCGGATTTCAATGCTTATCTATAAGGCTGTGTTTAGATGTTAAACTGAGTTGAGTTGAGTTGAATTTTTTTGAATAATAGTGAATTGAGATGGTTGAGTGAGTTCAAGTGTGTTTGGATGTTAAGATGGGTTTAGATATATATATATATATAAAGTTATAAAAATAAATAAATTTATCATTAAAATCTACTGTTGACATGCATTCCTTCTACTGCAGGCGCAAAAAGATAATTTTTTTTGTACAAACGAACCTGCAGAATGCAGGTGGTCTGTCAGGCAATAGATACCAATAGGGAAAAAAAAAAAAGGCAACATAAACCAATAGAAAGCATGCAGGTGGTCTGCTAGGCATATGGGCCCCATGAGAGAGAAGTAAAATTGAAAGAGCCATTAAAGTTTGTCAATTATGGGCCCCACATTGAAGTGAAATTTGAACTAAACTCACACTCGGATAAATTGTGTGTTTGGATAATGAAGGCAGTGTACGTATGACCTGCTCTGAGAGCAGTTAAGGTTCCAAACGAAGCCCTAACTATACCTTTTTGTTCTGGCATCTAGTTTTTGGATCCCTCACATTTTGTCTTTGTTAAGTTATACCCTTCTTTTTTTTTTCTTGACGTTGTTGCTGTCTTCTTCTTTGAAAAAAGAGAATGACAATCGTAATGACAGTTCCAACAAAAGAAGAGTGGGAGATTTGAGTAATCTCTTTCGTGTAACATTAGGAAAAAGAAATACTATACTAATTATCTGATTATTTTTTGTGATATCTTTATTACGATATCCTCACCCAACAAATGAAGATATATAAATAAAATTAGAAGATTATTCTCTCTGCATGACATAGAATCTTTTCCATTAATTTAGAATACAAGTCAAGCCACACAAATCTAATCTTCTTCTTTTTTTTTTCAAATAAAGATATATGAATAAAATTAGAATATATATATATATATATTAGGCTTTCCTACGCAAGAATCTTTTCCCATTAATTCAGAATATATACAAGTTAAGTCACACAAATCTTTTTTTTTTTATCCTATTTTTGAAAGGGATAGAAATCATCTCCACATCGGTGTATTTAAATAGTAAGATGAGATGAGATGAGTTAAAATGATTTATAAATAGTAGTAAGATTATTAGTTAAAATTAAATGAGATCATCTCATCCAAATGGCCCAAATCGTGAGATTCTTGTGTGTGTGTGTGTGTGTGTGTCATGTGTGTGTACGTGTGAATTAAGCACATGAATAATCTACAAGTTTTCTGGCTGACCATCAATGAACTTCAAAGAAAAAGGCAATGCATTAATTAGTTTTGCTTCATATTTCAAATACAGATATCAGTTAATGCTATAGGATCAACAAGAAAGGTAGATAGCCATCACTGGCAACTTTTATTGTACATGGTCCCTTGAGAGTCCCAGCGCTAGCTAGCATTTATTATTGATGCCAAATTATAACCCTCAGTTTATACATAGCTTGAGTATGCATTTATCATCAGTATCCTTAACCTAATTAAGCAACCTGCAAGCAAGTTCTCACCATTAGTTTGTAATATTCTAGGTTTGGTCTCCAAGTTGTGCTTGGATTTAAAATACAAATTAAATAATTAAATTTTACCAACTTTATTTTTGGTAATATATTTTTGTGAACCTATTTAGCACTTCTCATCAATCTTTCACAAAATATCTCATTCAAGTAAAGTCACAAATTGATATACTTCAATACATCATAATGTAAAGTCTTTTTTATTATAAAGCAGATTTAATATATCACATGTAGCCACATCAATTTCTAAACTTTATCTTTATGATATCTTTTTCTAAACCTAACATTTCTTTTTTTAGGATAAAATAGATCTAAATTAGTAGACCAACTTTTTTACAAGTACCGTTACGTGCATGTAAATATGTGAGACCAACTAGATATATAAATGGTGAAGTCACTTTTCAAAATTTCCAAAATTCCTCATAACTTTATTCACAAATATCACTCAAACATAAAACACTTTTCATTTTTAATTTAAAATTTTCAACCATTTTCATCTAATCATTATTCAAACACAAAAGTTAATGCAATTTTTACAAATTTAAAAAAATGTTAAAAATGTATATTTAAACAATTCTTTAACTTTATTTATTCACTTTCACAAGCTTCAATATAATACTTATATTAAAAAATATTTTTATTCAGCTTTTTCTCCCTTCTTTCTTAGAATCCAATAAAACATTTTCACTCAAACTACTTCATTGCTATTTACAAAATTTTGAGATACTTTGATAATATCTTAAGCATCCAAACAGTACTAAGTCTAAAAAAATTAAGGTGAGATCCACTACCATTGACCTAAATTATCCTAAGCCAAAATCAAGCCCCATCCCCGTTTCCTAATGCATGGTCTTACTCCTCTAAGTGGTCACAAAAGTAATTGTGTGTGTCCTCGTTCGCTCTTTCATTTAGAAGTGTATGTGTGCAAATGGCAGGTGACATCTGCTTTAAGATTAGGGTTGTAATCTAACCAATCCAAGCCGGTCTTTGGATTGTCGAGCTTGGATTGACTCACAAAACCGGCCCGAGCTTGAGCTTGAGCCCGACCTCGAGATTTTTTTCCAATCTTTATTCGAGCTTGGCTCTATAAGCTAAGTTTTCGACTCGAGCTCGATTAAAAAACGAGCTTGAGTCGAGTTGAGTCAAGCCGAGCCAAAATGAGTAGAGATGGAGTTGTTTATCGTTTAATTTTTTAAAAACATTCAATAATTAAGAAATTAGATAAATAATAAATCTAAATTTAATAAAAATTCTAAAACTAACAAGTTTTAACTAATTTATATTTATTCATAATAACCATATATTATATGCCTACATAAATTACCAATACATATAGATAATATGATTGTTTATATCAACATTTCATATATGGTTTCTTACATATTAATATATGAAATTATTAAATCTTACTGTTAACTATGGTACAAATTATAAAATAGTTATAAAGTACATTCAATATATAGGCATAATTAATTAGGTTACATATTATATGTTTAATTATAAAAGGTGTTATGCTTAGATTATTAACCAATATATATGTATGTATATATATACATTTTTCAATGTATGAATGAGATTTAATCGAGTCGAGATAATGAGTCAACTCGAGCATAAACAAGAGGGTCTTAAAGGAGCCTTAGCCAAGTCGAGTCAAGTTTAGCCAGATATGTGTAATTTACTAATTGAATGGGGATCTGTTGTCACAAGCAATTTTTTTTTTCACGAGTTAAGTTTGATTTGAGTTTAACCAAGCGAGTATTGAGCGGGCTATTGAACGGACTGGTTCATTTACAGCCCTATTTAAGACCCTCAGTTCTTATTCAGTTAGACTTGATAGGCAAGAAAATTGAAAATGAATCAGTAGTTGCGTAATAATGTTGGTTGTGGACAATATTTGTCATTAGACAAGACAATGTCATCCGATTTTATATGCGAGTAGAAAACTCAGATATGTTCATAATGTCTCTGACATTGCAATATATGCAATAAATGAGTAAAAAATAGACCTAAAAGTTGAATATTAAAAATAGAATGTTATATTGAATACATGCTCTCTTTTAGAGTTACACAAGCATATAACAAAAACGTATTCAACAACCAACAAAGACAAATGATAGGGAGGAAAAAAACTTGATAATTCGATAAAATTATCACTATTCCCCAAAATTTATTTGTTAGGTTGAAATTGCCTGGTGAAGGGATTATGTGTACCACCTGACAGCTAGCCATATGGTCCACAAAATAACTTGAAGATTGACTCATAGATGGGATTGAAGGCTGCCCCAGATCTTGGATACCCCAGAGGTGGATTGTTAATTGCAGTACAAGGCAAAAAAGTTAATTATAGTGATAGTTAAGATATAGAAATGGCAAAGGACTAACATTGCTAACTCTTAATTAGAGCCAATTTGGTTCACACGGAATGGAGTGCCGAGTGAACACCTATTCTGACTCCTACCTTGAGAACGAGAGTTGTGTTTGTAATGAGCTTCTTCATTTTTTCAACTTTCAATTGAGGTTTGGTATGGTTGGTATGCTAGGAATGCAGGTGGAATTGGATTATCTTCTGCAAGGCCTTCAAGTTGGCAAACTAAACCAAGAACTCCCACTAGTCAAGGCACTTATACTTTGCAACAATCAGAGAAGACATTTATTTGGTGATGCCATTCTATAAGTACATTGGAAAATATTCTCTCTTGAAAGATCGAAAATTTTCTAAACAATGATCCATGAAAAACATCCATGTACCAATTAACTAGTTAAACTTTTCAACATAAACTACATAATAAAGACTAGCAAACAAGTGAGGAGGCGTCTCACTTACCATCAATATAATTCCTTTTGCGTATGATTTGATTTCGATTGTCTACAAGGAAGTGCAATTGTCCTTAACCTGCACTACAAGATTGATGAAATGGTACCTGGGTTGGAAAGTACTAATGGGAAATTATGGGTGGATCAACTTGTGTTGAGTGTTAAGGAAATTCTCAATAGGTTGTATGATGAGTTTACCTCATTCAAGGGGGTTAGTATCGAGGTTCCATCATACCACTACTTTGCCTCCTACCGACGCTAGGAAGACAAGAAAGTATAAGTGAGGTATGCGGTTTTGCGATACACAAGAGTAGAAGAAGAATTTAGATGGTCAAGCGGACTTGGAAAGACATTTGTCAATGGAGTTACACTCCTATATGCAAGAGTTTGATATTTTAGTTTGGTTGAAGATAAATGTTGTCAAATATCATGTCATTGGGGAGACATATCATAGTGTTTGGTCAACCCTATTTCTACAATAGCCTCATAGTCTCGCTTTAGCATCAGGGGCACACATTAGATTCCTTTAGGAGTTCATTGTCTCCTATAATTGTAGAGGCTTTGATTTGTAATCGAAACTGGATTGAAAGGAAGTCGATTCACGTTCGGGAGGTGGTGGATTATGTGGATTGCTGCAAGGAGGAGGACGAGTAAGATGGAAGTGGTAATTACTCTTATTTGAAATTAATTTTGATTTCAATTGATATAGGTTCAAATTCGGGAAAGAAAAACTCAATTGCAATCTACTTCGGGCGCGCATTGATACACATATGGTTTGTTAATTCATCCCTTACAGGCATGTATTTGTTTTCTTACATTTTCTAATTCAAGTACCTTTATTCAAGTAAGTTCTTCTTGTTTAGGATGGATGGCGTGGTAGCGCTGCCACGCTGCTTGGATGGATGAAGCTGCAAAATGCTTCCGCTGTTCCGAGTCAAATTGTATTGAGACATCATATCCTTGAGGTCTTCAGCCATAAGACAAAACGCTTCAACTTTTGTACGACATTTGATAGTCCTTGTTGATAAGGAAGGGTTGGATTGTCTGGGAGATTCCAGCACCCATTTTACAAGCTCTGATCATGTTCTCTAATGAGGTCACATTTCTCAAGACACTCAGTTTTATCTTCACGATTACTTGTACACGTACACACAATTCCTTTCACTACGAAAATCATCGCATTTAGTGCTTTTCTCTCTTGAACAATGAAGCTGTTCTGATTGTACTGCACTTGCTTGAGATACTTACAGGTGATCTCAGACAACAATTCTTTACTTTCGTTTGCAAATATTGGCACCTGCATGTTCACAAACAATTGACAAGATTAATTAATGAGATAATATATACCAACTTGATCTACGAGATGGACATCGGTGCATGCATAGTACTCTTTTCAAATCAAACACGAGGTCAATGCTAAAATAGACTTCATGCAAAATTGAGCAACATACCTACGCTTAAGGGGATGTTTAGAAGTAGTTTTCATTTTATCTCATCTCATTTCTTTTCCAAACATCACTCAAACACAAATACTTTTAAACTAATCATTACAACTTTTCCAAACTTTCAAACACAAAATAAAAAATAATTGAACTTTATTAAATCTCAAAACAAAAATAATATTAAAAAATAATGTTCTAACAATATTTTAACTTTATAATACTTTTTATTCAACTTTTTCTCTCTCCTTTCCCAAAACATTCATCAAGCTATCTCATTACTATTTACAAACTATCTTACTACTATTCACAAAATTCTCATCTCATCTCACTCCCAAGCATCCCCTAAGTGTTTTATAAGTCAACTACTTAAAATAACAAATCATGAATTAAAGTATTTCATAAAAGTAGTTACTCTCGTTTGGTTACATATATGAGATAGATGAGAAAGCTGTGAATAATAGGGAGATAATTTGTGAATAGTAGTGAAATATGGTTTGAGTTAACATTTTTATGAGAGTTTGATAAATGAGAGAAAAAAAAAAGTTGAAGAAGAAAATTATAAAGTTAAAAGAGGGTTAGAATATAATTTTTTTAATATAATTTTTGTTTTAGGAATATTTGAAAAAGTTAAATCGTTTTCTGTGTTTTGTTTCGAAGTTTTGAAAATTTGTAATCATTAGGTAATGGTTAGATGAAAAAGTTAAAAATTGAAAAATTGAAAAATTGAAAAATGAAAAATATTTGTATTTGAATGGTGTTTGAATATTGCAATGAGTAACAACTAAGTTGTAACTAAGTAAACCACTACCTCGATCTTGCTATCCATTCAATTAATATTTTTGAAGCATTTTTTATGGAAAAATAACTGAGATTTTCACTTGAATGATTTGTTTGGTCAAGCATAAAAAGACTGTGGGATCGAAACTCACTGTCTTTAGCAGGGGCAAGAAGAGATGGAGCTTAATTAATGTTCCAAGTGGTTTGGGAAGATGAGGGAATGGATTCTCTGTATCAATATATATTTGCTTGTTTTGATCTTCCAGTATTGGTGTCACATAGCTCATGATTTTGTGTTTCAACTCGTCAGGGAGCCCGATTGTGCTTATCCAATCCTCGATGCTACGTAATTTAGTCTCTATGATTTTCGACCACTTAGACATTATCTCCTCCAACTCGTTAGATGCCTCCCACTGCATGTACACCTGTCGCATTACAGTTAAGTTGATCAGTTTCTAATTAAAATAATTCTACTCATAAATTACATCTAAGTTATCATGAAGTCCATTATATAATATTCTTACAGTACCCCTTTATATAATTGACTACCCTGCATCTTTTAATTAGTTATTATTAACCAAAGGTAGAGGTTTTATTGCTTGCTAAAATGAGTTTCCAAATCTAGTTTGGAGGAAGATTCTGTTTATTTAAGAACAAGATTTTCCTCAAATAAATTAGGTTGGAGAGAATTAATCCCCCAACCTAACTATATACAAAGAAGCAAATTATATAAAAAATTAAAAAATATATATATATATATCATATATAGAAACCATCCTGCCCAACACGTACTTTGTGAGACCACTAATTGTCCCAAACACCTAAGAAGATATAATGATATATGGGAATCTAATCATTTAATTTATACCTTCACATGATGTGAGCAGACTGCTTTAATAAGTAGGCCTAACATATAGATAAATATTGTTCAATATAATTAAATGAGAGTGAGATTTGAAGTAAGGATTCACATTAAATCATCACCACTGTCTCAAAAAAATGTTTGAGCTGATGATAGCCTGATAGGAATAGGTGAAGATAATTAAAATTCTAACATATTCATATACACACGTAATAATGGAAATAATTAATAAGAGGTTAGGTTATTAGAATAGATATCATTGATGTACCTTAGTTATATGTGAGCTGAGCAATACCTCAAACAGCTGATATGCATATTCTGCATTCCTTTGTAAATACTGTAGGGACTTTAGGTTGTTGCCGGTCTACGGTTACATGTAACATATTATATTCCCTTTTTATTCCTTTCCACAGTGTATATATACACACACAGCAGTACACATCAATACAAAAAAAAAAAAAAAAATACAAGATGAGAATCATATTTTGTTAATGCCTTCTCTGCATTCTCTAGTCTGCTACTCTAACATAGGTTTAGATAGTGAGTTGAGATGAAAGTTGAAAATTAAATAAAATCTTGTTAGAATATTATTTTTTAATATTATTATTGTTTTAAAATTTAAAAAAATTGTAATGATGAAATGAGATGAGATAAAACGGGTTGAGAGTAACTCTCAATCCAAACCGAGCCTTAGACACCAACCTGCAGATTTCCGATGAAGTATAAAAATAGAAGCAAGCCAAAGATCGAAATAAGAACTGTGAAGCAGTTTTCCTAGTATTCAGGACTTGTTTCAAGGTTTTGACCAAGTGAACTGCAAGATTTGGACGTCCATGTGTGAGTAATTAATAATATCAAAAACATTGATATATATAATATGCTCAAAATAATTAAACAAGCAAAATCTAAAGCGATCTAATAAATAATCTCTAGAAAATAAATTGATTTTCACGCGTCTTTTTTTTTTTTTTCTTTTGCATGATATATTTTCATCCAAATTAATAATAACTTTTTTTTACCCGAGTAGTACTGTTATTAATAATGGAAAATAATAGTTATGAAATTCTCAAAGAAAAAAAAAGTGTAACATGCAGTACGAACCTCAAATTTCGCAGGCCCCACCAGAAACAAAACATGATCTTCTGCGGAAAATCCATGGACTCCAGTATACCAGATTGACGGGCATCTTGGAATATTCCAAAATCAAAGAGAGTGGTATTTGGGTTTTCTATAGAGCAAAAAATCATTTAAAAACGTGTAATTTCCAAAACCATCAGTAGTACCACAGTTTAAAGAAATAATCTTGTTACATCCAATATCATGCTCACAGGCCAACTGCCAGCAAACGGTCTCTCGTTCAATGGAGAAGAAGTACCAAAAAGCACCGAGTGCCTGATAAAAGATACATACCAATATTTCATCGATCATTACGAATTTAAGGGGGTCGAGGAAAATTTAAAGAGAAGTAGTCGAAGACGTACGTGCTTCTTGATGATCTATCTCTTTGTTTATTTTATGATTTTTTAACAAAAACAAAAAACCTTAAAATAATTTTCCCCAAAGAAATTTGTAGACTCGATCTTATTAACCTAAAGAAAAACCAAAAAAGCATTTTTGTAATAAAAGAGCATTAAATGTGAATTCTTTTAATCTCATATATATGTTTTATTCTGATCCATAAATATTTTTATATATGCTCATTGATTCATCATGTAAATCAAAATGTTTAATTTGATTTATTATGTACTACGTAAGTTTAAATTATAAGTTAATTTTGAATATTATAATATGACTTTTCATGTGTCATTTTCTTTAACTTTTTTTTTGAAAACTTAAGTTGAACAATATGGACAAGCCAAGAATATGAAATTATTAACCTTGTTAATTAGATGACTATGTTTCAAAATAAAAATTAATTGAAATAACGTTTTCAGTTTTTAAAATTGTTGAGATAATTTTTCGAAACAAAATAAACGACGATTTTTTTTTATAAATTATGTACTAGTCTATATTATTGAAAATGAATGTGATAATTAATAACCTTGATTTAGTGAAAGACTAATATAGATACCAATTGACATGTTAAAGGTCTAATTTATTTTTTATTTTACATTCAAACTTAAAACGTACTATATTATATACCTATATATTCACGCTTTTAAATAATCTTTATAAATTATGGGTTTTCGTCCTCATGATGAGATTGATAAAATATACATACGTACGTACATGACTGGCAACGAGATACAGAAAGAGATAGAATCCAGCTTTCATCACTAGAAAACCTTTGGGTGGGATCATCATCATATTCTTGTTGCTTTCTGCATTCACTTTAACATTAGTAGTAGTAGTAGTAGTAGTACTTCTTTTAGGTAGGATGATAGTCTGGTTGACTATTTTCCACAATCTGTAGATACGGAAAATTCTTGGCACATATTGCAAAAGAACAATTGCATTTAGGAATTTCCCTATGTTCGGGATTTTTGAACCTCTCATTTCTGAAAATATAATTGGCATTAGCACCTGTACGTTGTTCATATATAAATATCAATACAAACAGATCATGATAATATTAATATTAGAGGCAGAAAAGTAGTTTGTAATAGTAGTACCTGGTGGACTGGAAGAATGCTGAGAATGTTAATTACGTAGTCTGACCTCGAGTAACAGTAAGCACTGCATTCCATTGACCGAGCAACCAAATCCCCAAGAGCAACCAAATCCAGGAACGATCACACACAAATAGCAATGATTTTGAAAGTGGTGTCTATCGTAATGCATTTGGTAGCCTGGTTGATGACAGGAAGATAAAAGAACAGAGGGTCCTCTGCTACTTCAACTACGCACACCACTAAAAACGCCATATCCCAATGGAAGTACTGGAACCACCACGGCGGTTCTGAAAATAATTTGGTTGTTTTTGAAATAATTTTCTTCACCAAAGGTGGGTGATTGACGTCCTGCCCAATTGCCATTTTTATTGTTGTCTTTTTTTCTGAACCAGTAGCATCATTCTTGGGACCTTGCCTCTCAATATCCACGTCCCTGATCAGCACATCATATCATGTATATATATGTATAGACGAAAAAACAATAATATAGAGGTAGCAATTATATATATGCATGCGCATGCATGTATACACACACACATATATATATATAATTAACATGACAAGTGCTATATAATATTCATTATTATTTTAACTATTATCATTACCGCGTCATCTTTAATGTGTTATTAAATCATGATCAGTAGAAAATCATTTACTATGATCTTTTCTCATTTATTAATCATTTGATGTCACATAGAAAAAGTAATAAGAAGATAAAATAACATTTTTAAGACATTGTATAAATTCTAAACTCCACATATAGAGTGTTTTTTAACTTTTATTAATAGATGGAACTCCGGATTCTGATAAATTAATAAAGGAGGTTTCAATTACAACGCAAATAATTTGGCTAAATCAGTCAGTGTTATAAAATTAAATCTCGTCTGTCAAGGAGACTAGATTATTTAATTAACAAGTTCTTTAAAAAAAAACTAAAAATTCAAAGACGGATTGATATATATTTATTCCATAAAATATGTTAATTAATAATTAAAATGCCGTATTAATATTAATGCTGCCTTCAGATATTATAAAGAATCTATAGTAATATTTTTACATAATGATCACATTAAGAATCAAATTAATCACGGTAGAACTATATATAATACAAAAACCAACACTCCACTTGGAAAATTATTTCAAGTAGCACTGCCAAATTTTAATTTATTTGCTTCTAAAATCATTGAAGTACGTACAGCTTGCGAAAACTGGAGCATCTCATTTCCAAACTCCTCATCTTGGTTATAACAACACGATTTTCCCGGCCCGATGAAGAATTGAGCCCTGAAAGTTGATCAACCCAAGGAATTACTTCTTCATGCACCACGAAAATTACTCGCATTACCAAAACCCATGCAGAGTTACAAGTTTAAATTAGAATATTTGCATTTACTCGCACATTCTCCCCAAGTTGCAGTGCCCTATAAGAATTGATAGTTCAAGGCACCAAATGGTCGCAAAATTTCTTATGCACCCTAATTTACAAGAAATAATCAAAAGGTCGAAGGATGATAAGAACAAATTAAATATATTTGTGGTAGTGACGGCCCGCGGGTGGATTACCAAAGAGCAATGTTTTTATATTCTGTTCTACATGGTGATCATCATTCCAATTTAAGTTAAAACAAACTATTTTGGTTTCGGTACATTTCAATAATATACCTATTAATTCAGGATTAGCTATATAATATATACATGGAAGGAAGAATTGACGATTTATAAAATGAATATACGTTGAACACTTTAAAAAAAAATGTAGAAATATTAGTGTCGAGATAATATTAAAGAGTCACAAACTTGAGTTGAAACACAAAAGAAAAACAAAGGAAAAAGAAGAAGAAGAAAGCTACTTGATCATCTAAAATTTATCGCTCAGATAACCCTCTTGACATGGTACTGTCATGCCACATGGTTTATTAAAAAATAAAATAAAAACACACAAAAGAGGTAGAATATACATTTTTGTATACTTCCTCTTTTTGTATTTTCAAACAAACTTTGTTTTTTAATATATATATATATATATATATATATATATAGAGTACCGCGTCAAGAGGCCTGTCATCCGAGAGGTAAGATTCAGATGGCCCAGTGGTAGTATCAGTACTCAAAAAATAAAGAGTTGAGAAATTATTAAAAATAATGAGATTTAAAAAAATTAAGGGCCATATTCAAAGGTACAAAAAAATTTAAATTATATAAATCTTTTTAGATTTTAAAATCACATGAATGCCAACTAGATTTTCAATTTACATAAATGTCATCTAAACTCAATAAAATTACAAATTATCATTAAAAACAGTCCTGAATGGAATGAAACCGGAATTGGCAGAAAAGGGCTTGAATTTGGAACGAAATTGAATAAGGATGTATGGTGTACAGGGTACTAGACTAGAAGAAAAAATTCTGGAGGTTGTTCTAGTCAGAATGGAACGAAATTTAAAACTTTGCCAAAGATGAATGTTTTGGCTCACAAAAGAATTTTACAAAAGTAAAATTAATTATAAGCTGATGTGTCTTGATGTAAAACGTTATATTATAAAATTATTTTTATTATAAAGTAGAATTAATATATCATATAAATTAACTTGAAAGAGTTGACTAATCTATTTATAGCCTTAGTACGTACTTTTATTCCACTAGTACTAACCATAACAAAAATATAATAAAAAGGCAATACACTACTGCTGATCTAAAGTCTAATGTCCAGACTCCAGACCAATTACCATAAATCTATTAAGTTATTAACTTGACGCGGATTATCCATACAAAATGAGGAATATATATGGTACTTGGAGCAACAACTTTTTAACTCAACTTTTGTTTCCAAAAGTTAGCCAAAAACTTCGAATCCTACACTTACGGAACTTTAAACTTTAAAGTGTTTCTAACGAAATTCAACAGAATACCTCCAACTATGCATAAAAAACGAAACACAAAGCGAACGAAAGTGGAAGAGAGACGCAAAAACCAAATAGTGAAAAAGTCGAAGACAATCACTCGGGAGGTGCTGGACTGGCAAAACAAATCGATGAAACCGAAATAATAAAACAAGATAATATAAGCGCACCGAACAAGAAGAGTACATGCTAAGAGTAGTTAGACAGCCAGGATGTACAGTACAGAATGGAGAACTCCGTGGGGGGACCAATGCAAGAAGGAAGATTTTTCTACTTCGAGAAGAGAGAGAGAGAGAGAGAGAGGGGTTAGCGGAAATTGGTGAGTCAGAGACGGGGCGACCGCGACTTATATAGCTGTTTATAGTGGAAAAATGATATTTACAATTTTAAAGTATGCAAAACTAACACATTTTTTTTTTAAATAGAATATATATATCTACATGCAAAAACATCATATTTTTAATAGTAGATAATACTTTTTTTTAAAGTGAGTGCATTAAGACTGTGTCTAATATTACTTAAAATAATTAGGGCGGTATCAAAGATATCCTAATTCACTCGCTCATCTCGTTGACTTGTATTTGTGGCATGGATTTTTTCCACCAATATTTTCAATCTCATATAATGTAGTGTAGAGCACGTTAAGTAAAATATTTACATGGATCAAATTATGATGTAAAATCCAATTCATTGCCATTGTTTATTTTTTTAAAAAAAAAGGATTAATGGAGAATTGCTCATTGTTTAAAAAAAAAAAAAGGATTGGAGAATTGCTGGTTTGATACCTAGTAATATATTATCTTTAGAGCAGTACTACTCTGCCGCCTGAGTAGCACTGCTCAGACTTACCGCTAGTTACTTTTGTAATTGTTTTTTCTATTCACAATTTTTAATATATTTAAATATTTTTAAAAAATAAAAAAATAGATCAATATACTTAAAATCACCTTTTTAATCACTAAATATAAAAAAAATAATTATCAAGCGGTACATTTTAACTATACAATTGATACGGCAAAATAGCTTTTCTCATTATCTTTATTACGACAATCTCACCCAACAAAGGAAGATATATAAATAAATTTAGAAGATTATCCTGATCTCTGCATGACCAGATCAATCTTTTCCATTAATTTAGAATATAAGTCAAGCCACACTAATCTAATCTTTTCTTTTTTTTTTCTTACTTTTGAAAGGGACAGCAATGCATGGGTTCCCACACATGTTCCTATTCACTCATGTCAACGTACTACCACGTGACGGAAGCTGGATATATATACACTACAAGAAAAAATGGTTTTTCCACCGCTCAAATTCGTCACAAAAACACTAGAAAATCGCTGCATTTAATCAATTTTGGTGATTTCTGTCTCGCTGAACGTTCAATGAAATAAAAATGATATTTCTGATCAACCGCAGCGATAGCCAAAATTCGCTAGAAAAATACACTTTTTCCGGAGATTTATTTTCGTCGCAATTGTCCAAAAAATAGACAGAAATATCATTTTCATTTACCCCTAAATCGTTAAGAAAAGTCAATTGCAGCGATATATCGTCACAAAAGGTTAGTAAATCACTGTGACTCGTTCGGAAATGAGCAGCACAAAAGGCTATCCCAAGTGCAGGAGCGTGTCGCGTAGTAATTAGGAACGAATTCCTAGATCGTCTCCACAGGGAAAATGCTAAAAATAAACTCGTGAAAAATGGTGGGAATATTTACGATGGGAAAATAAAAATAAAAAGTGATGATATGTACAATGGATGAAAGAGTGCAGTGAAGAGAGGATTTACTGGTCGTGAACCAGATTCATTTTGTTTGATTTGATTGGTTGAGATGCAGTGAAAATTAAAGAAATTAAAATGCGAGACAGTGATTTAAATTGCTGGAAATTAAAAGACTGAAATTTAAATGAGCTGAAAAATTAAATGACATTAAAATAAACTGCAGAAAATAAAAAACAGAAAATTAAATGACAATGAAATAAAAGTGCTGGAAATAAAAGTGCAGAAAATTAAATTGCAGAAAATAAAGGACAGTAAAATAAAGGACAGTGAAATAAAAGTGCAGTAAAATAAAAGTACAGAAATTAAAAGTACTGAAAAATAAATGACATTAATTTAAAGTGCATAAAAATAAATGACATAAATTAAAATAAAAAAAAAAAAAAAAAATGGAGACTGCAGATAAAGGAGAACAATTTGATAATACAGTTGGTCCATTAGGCTCTCAACTGCATCACCAAACTCCCTCACTTCATCTACATTTTCTCCTAAAATTCTACAGCCTACTCCTACTCTACCCTACGGAGCTTCTAACCTCAGCTTCCCCCTTCACTTCGTTCACAAGCCTTATATAGGCATCAGAAGACACTGCACTACTTGCTGTCCCATGTGCGTTTTTCTTTTCTTTTCTTCTTCCTCGCTGTATGCACGTTCGCTGTCTGCATCTTTCTTCTTTCTTTTTTTCTTTCTTTTCTCTTTTCTTCTTTCTTTTTCTCTCTTTTCTTCTTCCGTGCGTCGCCCGTCTGCATTATTTTTCTTTCTTTTTCTTTCTTTTCTCTTTTTCTTTCCTTTCTCCAGCGTCGGCCAGCCTCCTCTTTCTTTTCTTCTTTCTTTTTCTTTTCCTTCTTCTCCTTCTTCTCGCTGTCCCGTGCTCGGCCTCTCTCTCTTTTTTTTTTCTTTTCTTTTCTTTCCGTTTCTGTTTCCGCTCAGCATGCACGTTCCGTTTCGCTTTCTTTTCTCTTCTCTTCGTGCTTTTCTTTTATTTTCTTTCCCTTTTTTTTTCGCTTAGCATGCACGTTCGCTGTCTGCCCGCCTGCATTATTTCTTTTTCTTTCTTCTGGTTTCGTGCCTTCCAGTTCGCATCATCTTCTTCTTTCTTTCTTTTTTTATTTTTCTTTCTTCCCGTTCGACCACTGCTTCTCCTTCTTTTCTTTCTGCTGCACCGAACAGCTTCTTCTTCCTGGTTCGTGCTTCTGCTTCGTGCCAGTGTCTGCATTAGTTTCCCAGCGGCCAAACGCATGCATGAAGACGGATGCTCGTGAGTTGGCAGCTGATTGCGTGGTTCCCGGCGGCGCTTTCTGTGCAGTGTGGTGGCTTCGGGTGAGGTGCATGGAGGCTGGAGGGACGTGCATGGCTGGTGCTGCAACTGGGCAGTGGCTGGTGAGCGGAGCTGCAGTGGTTCTGGGCTTCACTGGGCGGCGGAGAAGTGATCTCCGGCGTCCTCTGTGACTGCTGGCGGCCATCGGAGATGCATGGTGGCGCGGAGGAGCTGCGGAGAAGCAGGGAGGTTCACTGTGCTGCAGCGGCTGGAGGTTGAAGATGATTGAAAACGGCGTCGTTTTGTTCGTTAGACAAAACGGCGTCGTTTCACTTAGATGGTAGGAATAATAAACGTGCAAAACGACATCGTTTTGGTTTTAGACAAAACGGCGCCGTTTAGCTCAGACGGCAGAAACGAACTCATGGGCAAAACGACATGTCGTTTTGGTCTGCCGACCAAACGACATGTCGTTTAGTCAGCGCAGTAATTAAAAAAAATAAAAATAAAAGAAAAATAAAATAAAATAAAAATAAAATAAAATAAAAATTAGACAAGCAAAAATAAATAATAATAAAAATAGAACTAGACAAATAAAATAAAATAAGATAAAGAAACTAAAATAAATAAAATTAAACAAGAGATGAAAATAAAATATTAAAAGTGTGTTGTGCATGAGAAATTATTGTCCAAATAAATCACAAGTTATAAAATCAAGCATAAACTATGCTTTTAATCAATTTAATTCACAACTTGGATTTATGCCTCTTAATCAATTTATCCATCTAAAACCAATGATAAAATAATAAAACAATTAAAAATTATTGGTTTTAAATAGATAAAATATGCAATTATGCAGCTCAATCACACCCCCCAACTAACTTTTTGCTAGTCTCTGAGCAAAATAGTGAAAATTAATTGAGATGAATATTGCATAAAGCTCGAAATCCAAACAAAAGCAATCAAACATAATAATGAATTCTCACACAGCGACACGTAACTATCAACTCCCAGGGGCTATATTCACCAAGACTGTCTCAACAATCTTTCATTAAGAATTTGGGAATATGTCTCAAAACTTAGATGTGTGTGTGTAGCTAAACAACTGTGTGTTCTTCATTACTACTCGGGATTTATCTCAGGATTTTTCAACCTTAAGATTAATCATTTATGATTCTAACTACCTCAAAGCCCAAGGGTCTAGCAGTTTTCACGCCAACTCTGTTTAAAGGTTGATCACTCAACCCCCAAAGTTTGGGTAACTGTTTCTAGCCCTTTAATAAGGAAAGCGCACCGCTTAATCCTTTATTTATTTTTATTACTATTTTTTTTTTTAAGTGGATTCGAACAGTGGGGAATCAAACCGAGGACCGTGCGCCTAATCCACACAATCCCAAGTTCGCCCTTACCACTGAGACAGATCCATTTTTTTTTTTTTTCAAAAGGCTCGGTAGTCCTGCAGTTTACTTCTCCTGTGTAAAATCCATGAACAGTAATGAAGAACACTATGAGTGTAAGCGTGTGCAAAATATTGTTTGAGATTTTCCCTTCATTATATATAAATCATGCCAAGTCTATCTCAATAAATATAGCATCCCGGTGTTTCAAGTCATACATCAAGCAGAATATGATGCATCAGGAATTATGTTCTATGCTCAGGGTTGAAAATAAATCTTCATAAAATAATCCCGCTCAACTACACCACCAAGATGCTCAAATCGATAGAAATGGAGTGTGTGTTAATCAAGTTCATAACAGTGCATATCGCATTAAGGCAAAATATCGTTTAACCAGTGCACACACACTAATATAGAAAAGATGAGCAATAAAAGAAAAGCTACCACAGAAAATAAAGAAAGAAAAACAATCAACAAACAACAACATAAAAGAACAATCATGAAATCCATTATACACACGCAAAAAGTAAACAAATTATGATACAAAAAGTAAACAAAGAAAGGCAATAAAAGAAACAACACAAAATAAACAAAATAATTGCAATTGCAGAAACAGTGTTTAAGTAAGTATGCGAGAGTTAGAGAAAAACTTCCTGGCCCAGAGAGAAATGCTTGGGGTGAAAAATTTTCATGTGTCTCTTTCCAGCTAAGTGTTGAGTGTTCTCGACACTAGAACCTTCAAGCTGGTTTATATTTGAAGATGATCTGCCAGCTGAGCAAGATTTAAGCATCCACTTGCCATAAATCCTGGGTGTCGTAAATCTCGAAGTTCGACAAATTGCCGTAAATCATGGAGTCCTGGGTTCGGATTATGTGCAAGTGGACAAATGCTTTATGGCCTCGATCTCTGCTTTGGTCCCGACTGGTTTGATCATTGCTGAGCCTTTGAATGCTCCGGACCTCTATATAAGAGACCATTTCCACCCTCTCGTAACACAGAGCAATATCTGCATTTCTCATATTTTGCTTCTCTTTCTCAATTCTCTCAACTTCTCTCGTTCTCTCCACTTCTCAAATGGCCAGCCAGCATTCTGCTAGCAACATTCCTGATCTGAATCAGGAATTACCTACCCCTCAACCGGTCTTTCTCTGTCCTGAGGCCGTTACTGCCATGGTTGGGGCAGAGTTATATTTCTCTACCCGATCCGATGCTGAAGTGGTTGCAGGTATAAGAATGTTGGGTTCCCAGTATGCTGCTATCGTAAATACTATGTCCAGGAGATTTCTCTCACGAGAGAGTGAGGTTGACGAACTTAAACTTCAGGTTCTTGAATTGCAAGAAAAACTTGCAAGTAAACGAAAAAAAATTGAAGATTTAAAAAGTGAAAATAAGGAGTTGTGGGAATGTGTGGAAAAGTATGCTCGAAGACTTGTTGATGAGATGGAACGAAAAATGGAACAATTACAAAAAGATCAGCAGTGTTTAACAGCAGAGTTTCAACGTTTACAAGAAATGGGGGGTCCGTCTGCTGTTTAGTCTGCTGGTTTTATAGTAAAGCTCGTTTGTTCATTTTCTTTCCAACTCAATAAAATTAGTCTTCGAGTATTACAATTACAACAAATCTCATTTCCTTATTTATTTATTTATGTTTTTTTTTTTATATATTTCACGCAGAACACCAAATAAACAAATGCAAAGAAATAAAAATGATTTTTTTTTTTTAGATACAACGCGCATAATACCAAATAAGAAATATGCAAGAAAAAAAAATATAAATATAATACGCAGAACAGTAAATAAAAACATTGCAAAGAAAAAAAATAATCATTTTTTTTTTAAAATAACACTCAGAATAAAAAAAAAAAATCTATGCAGAATACAAAATGCAAAGAAAAAAAATAATGATTTTTTTTTTAAAATGCAGTGAATTTTAATGAAGTAAATAATACAAACACAGAAAAGAAATGACTCATATAAAAGCGGGTTTTCTAAGACTCAATATCCCTAAAGAAATACTGCAAAACAAATGGGATAACAGGCAAGATAACTACTCTGCCAAAGAGGACACTTGCGATCATAGTGCAATCGCGTGTCGGTATCACTTCATCATGCCAGGAATTCCTGGACGCTGACATGGTATTTTTTTTTTTTTAATAAATAAAGATAAAAACCACGAGTTTAAATTTAAACAACTTTCCCCGGCAACGGCGCCAAAAACTTGACTCATTTGGAAATGAGCAGCACAAAAGGCTATCCCAAGTGCAGGAGCGTGTCGCGTAGTAATTAGGAACGAATTCCTAGATCGTCTCCATAGGGAAAGTGCTAAAAATAAACTCGTGAAAAATGGTGGGAATATTTACGATGGGAAAATAAAAATAAAAAGTGATGATATGTACAATGGATGAAAGAGTGCAGTGAAGAGAGGATTTACTGGTCGTGAACCAGATTCATTTTGTTTGATTTGATTGGTTGAGATGCAGTGAAAATTAAAGAAATTAAAATGCGAGACAGTGAATTTAAATTGCTGGAAATTAAAAGACTGAAATTTAAATGAGCTGGAAAATTAAA
>QEOT01124299.1:178073-215063 GCA_003123785.1 Pterocarya stenoptera | reverse complement strand
TGTAATAATAGAGTAACCAGTTTCTATTTATTTTTTTCTGTGATGATTAGAGACTGAGACAAGCTGACAGATAATACAAAACAAATGCAAAACCAGATGTACTTAGCACATTAAAGAAGATGCACAGGTAATTAATTGGCCACCTTATGCCAATCACTATCAATATTAGTTTGATCAGCTTTAATAAAACACCAGTTATGAGATGGAGAAATCATATTTTAGTTTGAGATTATGGTTCTGCCATGAATAAGGAGAAACATAAGTAAATTTAATCAAGTAATAGGCATAATAGTGTTCTAAATACAATGTTTCATCATAAAGAAGCCTTTCACCTGAGATTTAAAAAGTTTGATAAGAAACATATAACAAAACAAGCCAAATACCATCAAATATGTTCATTCAATCCAAATAAAGGAGAAATTTCTTTATGAGATTATGAGAACAGAACTTGGCATTAAGTGAATACAAAACTGGTTTACAAAGTTATGTGAAAAAAGATGTAGCAGCAGACAAAAAGCTAATGAAAAAAAGAAAAGAATCATCAAGGAAGAAAAATATATCTATACCCAAACAAAACTTTCCTTGCACACTTCGTGCATTCAATCCCTCCCCGATCCAAGAAAGTAAAGTAACCATTAGTTTGTCTAATTCTTTTATGAAAGACATTCACCACACTGACCACATGATTGTTGGTAGACTAATGCAAAAAAGTGGTCCTTGTGTGCCCAGCGTAGAAAATAAAGCATTGTACTGCCAACATACCTATGAGTGTTTTCCTAATATAATCAACACTGATCTATGACATAAAGACACTTCTACAAGCATAATATGAAAGTAGTCCCCATGTGCTGGTGACATCATAGAACTAGAACCAGGATTGGGAAAGATAAAGCATAATACAAAAATCATAAGCACTTGTTTAAATATGGTACATTTAGAAAGATGGTCAAAATACTTCCACAATGGTCATTTACCTGCAATAGGGAACCATGGATCCATGTTAAAGCGTAAACAGAAGCTAATAACTACCACGTCACACCAAAACAGATAGATGCAAACCCAGAATACCCCTTCATTCTCATGCAAAAGTCGATTCCATTACATTTCACAATTACTTAAATGCAATAGACTATCTCTAAGGATGACAAATAATAATTTCATAATCTCTAATAGTGCCAATAACACACTTATGGCATATACCATGACAATTGATACAATAAGCAAGGAGGCTCTTATTATCTTTTAATGAGGCTCCTATTATCTTTTAATGAGGCTCCATAATTTAAAAGGCAAACAAGCTTGTTCAAAGGCAACGAAAGGCTTAGGCTTCAAGTTAGTGGCCTACTTTTTCCAAACATGATCTAAAATAGCAACAAAAAAAGTAAAGGGAAAAGAGCAAAAAAATAAAAATAAAACAGGATAAAGTGAGAAAGGGATACCATTAAAGTCAGTACCTTCTTAAGAACATTTTAAAAACAACAAAAGTAAGAATGTTCCCATTTTCTGGCAAAAGCAAGAACTTTCAGCCTGTGAGCTGCCAAACACAACCTAGTAATTTAAGTTAAAGTCCAATGTACAGGCAACCAATTAACTAACACTAGTAGCTCCCACAGCAGTTCCAAAACTTCCCAAGAAATTATCATCACAGATTAGGCAAGTAGATGAGTAGAAGCCATCTTCCACAACAAACCCAACGTCCAGTCAAAGCAACACAAGAACAAATCCTAAAGCAACTTCCACCAATCAAGAACACAAGAATAAATCCTAAACCAAAGAAAGTCGCAACATTCAACTTGAAATGCAAATCTTTTTTCATAAATCAATAAAAAGAACTCCCAAAAATTCTTCATTTAAACGCTTCCATAGGACAAAGCTGAACACAAATACGCGAATGAAAACAACCCACAATATAAACTTGGGCAAAATAGAGAGAGGGACCTCCAAGGCGTGTTTGTGTCGCTTGACCTTGCATGGAGGAGAAGGGGGCTTCGACGGAGGACTGGAGACGGCGTCGAGGTGTGCATGGCGGCGAACGGCGGCCCCTAGTGGCGGCGATGTAGAGAAATCCGAGAGAGAGAGAGAGAGGTGAGGCCAGATCTGGGGGGAAAAGGAAAGAGATCGGCGGGGCGCTGGGGGCTAGAGGCTGGGGGAGAAGGAGATGGTGGCCGTCGAGGTGAGGTGGCAGTGGCATGGTGGGGTCGAGCGTGGCGGCGTGGGTTGTGCGCGGCGGAGGCTCGAGGGAGGGAAATGAGGGAAACAAGCGGGCGAATTAAAACTTAATCGTTTTTTGTGGCAACAAAATATCTCCACAATAAAGAGAAACAGTCGCCGCAAAATATCACAAATGCATTATCAGCGAACTTAAAATTGTTGACACTGCTCATTTCCAGCGACAAAAATTTGCCACAAACAGCAATGCACAGTCTCTGCTACAATTTGTAACGGCTACTTCCGGCGCTTCACAAATCGCCGCTAAAAACCACAGAACACCTATAGCGGCGACAATTTTCGCCACAATAAATATTTCTCGCGGCGAATTTTTTATATTCGATGGAAACAATGCCGCTACCGTGTCTATAACTTGTTGTGGCGAAAACAATCGCCGCAAAAAGTTCAAAAGTCACCGCAAAATATTTCTCCCTCCAATTTTTCAAATTGGAGCTAAAATTCCGCCACGAATTTAAAATTCGTTGAAAATAGCTATTATTTGCGGCAATTTTTTTTTTTTGCAGCGATCTAAAAATTGCTGGAAAAGGCCTATTTTCTTGTAGTGATATCGTCACTTAAACAACACTTGAATCTTATTAAAGTTAAGTTCGAACTAAATATATTTTATATAATATAAAATTAATATGCTTGAAAGTAAACTACTACAAATAAAGATATATGAATAAAATTAGAATATATATTTATATATATATTAAGATTTCCTACGTAAGCAAGAATATTTCCCATTAATTCATGCACACTAAAAAAAAAGGACATTTGAGACAAATTAATTACAACGAGAATGATTATTTGAAATAAAAATAGAATCATTTTCATAAAAAATAATCATTTTTATAGAAAATAACTGACAACAATTAAACAGTTTTCTTGTAATGTTATAATCCAAGTCAAGCCACACAAACCTAATCTTAGTTTTGAAAGGGACAGAAATGGTCCCCACACTTCCTATTCACTGCCCACGTAGTACCGCGTGACCCTACCAATTGCAGAAAATTGATGAATGGTCATGAAATCATGAATCTGAATGCGATCTATATGTCATGTGTGTATGTGTGAATTAAGCACCTGAATAATCGTTTTTGCATTAATTATTTTTGCTTCATATTTCAAATACAGATATTGATCAGTTGCTATAGGATCAATAAAAAAGGTAGATATCCATCACTGCAACTTTTATTGTACATGGTCCCTTGAAAGTACTAGCCAGCATTTATTATTGATGCCAAATTATAACCATCAGTTTGTACCTAACTTGAGTATGCATTTATCATCAGTATCCTTAACCTTAAGCAACCTGCAAGCAAGTTCTCGCCATTAATTTGTAATATTCTAGGTTTTCATGTCTCCAATTAGCTGTGCTTTGATTTAAAATATAAATTAAATAATTAAATTTTACCAATTTTATTTTTGTGAGCCTAGCTTGCACTTCTCATCTTTCACAAAAGATCTCATTCAAGTAAAGTCACAAACTGATATATTTCAATACATCATATTCTTTTTTATTATAGAACAAATTTAATATATCATATCTACCCATTTCGTTTCTAAATTTTATTTTTCTGATATCTTTTTCTAAACCTAACATTTCTTTTTTTGTAGGATAAAATAGATCTCAATTAGTAGACCATTTTTTTTACAAGTACCGTTACGTACGTGCATGTAAATATGTGAGACCAGCTAGATATATAAATGGTAAAGTCACTTTTAAAAATTTCCAAAATTCGTTGTAACTTTATTCACAAATATCACTCAAACATAGGAAACCTACATAAAATCTGTTGAGTCTCATCTGACTACAGTCTGTGGTAAATATTTTTATTCCTGAAAATATTTATTCCATTCATGTTCTTTGTGTATGGGAACTATTGTGTATAGGAGTTCCTATACACAATTAAACCTCATTAAATACTGATAATTTTTTTGTTTACTTTTTCTTTCATCTGCAAATTTAGTTTTTGCTTTCGCTTTCTGCAATACCAATACTAATTTGCTAATTAACGAAAACAATAGACAGTGAAGTTGAAACATACAGACCCACAAGATAAAAGTAAATAGCATACAGAACAAAAAATTGTATTTTTCCACAAATCTACAAACTACAAAACTCAAAAATTTCATTTTCTGACAAATCTGTAAATCAAAAAACCTAAATAAGGTACAAGCTATTTGATAAAAATGTACATCACTAAAGTAAAGAACAAACAAACTAACAACATGCAAACCGGAAAAACATAAACCCATCTAATTTGTTCCAAAAAAAACCCATTTACTTTGTTTCAAAAAATAAAAATGAAAACCGTATATAAAACCCAAAGACAAAATCACAATTTGCAAAAAATAAAAAAATACAGATCAGAAGAATAAACCTTCGGATCTGTAAGAAGTTGTAAGAAAAAAAAGGTTCTACCAAAATATTAAAACCAAGATCTTAATATTCAAAAAGGAGGAGAAGCAAAAACAAATCCTCCAGATCTGAAAAAGAAACCTTCAGATCTACGAGACAGAATCACAAAAAAAAAAACCACCTATTTCTTCATCTACATCCAAACACACCATAGAAGGAAAAAAAAGAAAAAAAGAAAAATGAAACAACATAAAACAAAAGCAAAAAGGAAATTTGCAGATTAACCAAAAAGTAAAAAAAAAAAAAAAATTAATACCACTCAAATCTGGAGATCAGAGAAGCCCTATTCGCACAGAGAGGAAGAGAGAGCAGAGCGAGAGCCAGAGAGGGTGAGATGAAGGGCAAACGTGGTTGGAGGGAATAGAGATGAAGAGAGAGAAGTATGGTCTCGGAGAGAGAAGATGCGGAGAAAATAAAGAGTTAAAAAAGAAAGAGACAAGATTAAAAACCACTCTACCAAACCTAATAGGAATAAAAAAAAGCAACATAAAAATATACATCAAACAAAATACACGTTTTATAAGCAAACAAGACGTCCCTCGCGTGTCCCTCATTCGAGAAAGTCCAATTTCCAGAACCAAGTCCTTCCTTCATAACAGTACTGACTCGTTCGGAAATTAGCAGCACAAAGGCTATCCCAAGTATAGGAGCGTGTCGAGTAGTAATTAGGAATAAATTCCTAGATCGTCTCCACAGGGAAAGTGCTAAAAATAAACTTGTGAAAAATTGTGGAAATATTTACGATGGGAAAATAAAAATAAAAAGTGATGATATTTACAATGGATGGAAAAGTGCAGTGAAAAGAAAATTTACTGGTCGCAAACCAGATTCATTTTGATTGATTTGGTTGTTTGAGTTTGCAGTGAAAATTAAAGAAATTAAAGTGCGAGACTGTGAATTTAAATTGCTGAAAATTAAAGGACTGGAATTTAAATGAGCTGAAAAATTAAATGGCATTAAAATAAATTGCAGAAAATAAATAACAGAAACTTAAATGACAATGAAATAAAAGTGCTGGAAATTAAAGTGCAGAAAATTAAATTGCAGAAAATAAAGGACAGTAAAATAAAGGACTGTGAAATAAAAGTACAGTAAAATAAAAGTGCTGAAAAATAAATGGCATTAATTTAAAGTGCAGAAAAATAAATAACATAAATTAAAATAAAAAAAATGGAGACTGCAGATAAAGGAGAACAGTTTGATAACACAGTTGGTCCATTAGGCTCTCAACTGCATCACCAAACTCCCTCACTTCATCTGCATTTTCTCCTAAAATCTGCACTACTCCTACACTATCTCTACGGAGCTTCTAACCTCAGCCTCCTACTCTATGGGGCATCTAACCTCAGCCTCCCCAAAACTCTTCTGTCTCTAAGCCTTATATAGGCATGAAGTTTGCACTGTGATGCTTGTTTCCGCACTGTCCCATGTGCGCATAATTCGGTTTCAGCCGCCCATGTTCATTCTGTTTTCTTTTTCTTTCTTTTTCTTTCCTTTCTTCACGTTCGCTGTCTCGTTGTCTGTCTTTCTTTTCTTTTTCTTTCTCTTTCCTCCCGCGTCGTTCTCTCCTCTCTTTCTCTTCTTTTTCTTTTTTTTTTCTTATCTTCCGCTCAGCACCCAGCGTCGCATGCACGTTCCCGCATTCTCGGTTTTCTTTTTTTTCTTTCTTTTTTTTCCTTCCCGCGTTAGGCAGCTCCGTCTTCTCTGTTTTCTTTTTTCTTTCTTTTTCTTCTGTTTTTCTGTTTCCTCCCGCGTCGCTCTGTATTCGCCAGCACGTTCGGCCTCTGCTTTTCCTTCTTCTTCTTCTGCTTCTTCTTCTTCTTCTTCTTCTGTTTTTCTTTCAGTTCTCTTTTTTTCTTTTTCTTCCTCTGCTTTTAGTTTCTTCCCGTGCGTTGGCAGTGTCGTCCGCATGCATGGTTATACGTAAGCTGGAGCTGGCCGTGTGTGGGTGGTGGTTGAGAGGTTCTCCGGCGTCTTCTGTTGACTGCTGGCGGCCATCGGAGATGTATGGTGGCGCGGAGACGCACGGCTGGAGCTGCTCGGCGCTGTGCTTGGAGGTGGAAAACGCAAGGTTGCCGTGGCGTTAGGCTGGACGTGGAGGATCGCCGGCGGCTCGCTGGGCGGCGGAGAATTGGTCTCCGGCGTCCTCTGGTGTCGCAGGTGGCTTCAGGTGGGCAGCGGACGGCCCACGGTGGCGCGGAGGAGCGCTCTGCACTGTTCATCGAGACGCAGTGCGAGAGGTAGACGACGATCTGAACGACGTGCCGTTTGGTCGAAACGGCATGTCGTCGACTGCAAACGGCAGGCAATTCTCTCGTGCAAAACGACATGTCGTTTTTACCTATTGACAAAACGGCACGTCGTTTAGCTTAAACGGCAGTAACCAAATAGCACAAAACGACATGTCGTTTTGGTCTGCTGACCAAACGACATGTCGTTTAGTCAGCGCAGTAATTAAAAAAAATAAAAGAAAAATAAAATAAAATAAAATAAAATAAAATAAAAATAAAATAAAATAAGATAAAATAAAATAAGATAAAAATTAGACAAGTAAAAATAAATAATAATAAAAATAGAACTAGACAAATAAAATAAAATAAAATAAGATAAAGAAACTTAAAATAAATAAAATTAAACAAGAGATGAAAATAAAATATTAAAAGTGTGTTGTGCATGAGAATTTATTGTCCAAATAAATCACAAGTTATAAAATCAAGCATAAACTATGCTTTTAATCAATTTAATTCAGAACTTGGATTTATGCCTCTTAATCATTTTATCCATCTAAAACCAATGATAAAATAATAAAACAATTAAAAATTATTGGTTTTAAATAGATAAAATATGCAATTATGCAGCTCAATCACACCCCCAACTAACTTTTTGCTAGTCTCTGAGCAAAATAGTGAAAATTAATTGAGATGAATATTGCATAAAGCTCGAAATCCAAACAAAAGCAATCAAACATAATAATGAATTCTCACACAGCGACACGTAACTATCAACTGCCAGGGGCTATATTCACCAAGACTATCTCAACAATCTTTCATTAAGAATTTGGGAATATGTCTCAAAACTTAGATGTGTGTGTGTAGCTACACAACTGTGTGTTCTTCATTATTACTCGGGATTTATCTCAGGATTTTTCAACCTTAAGATTAATCATCTATGATTCTAACTACCTCAAAGCCCAAGGGTCTAGCAGTTTTCACACCAACTCTGTTTAAAGGTTGATCACTCAACCCCCAGAGTTTGGGTAACTGTTTCTAGCCCTTTAATAAGGAAAGCGTACCGCTTCATCCTTTATTTATTATAATTACTTTTATTTATTTATTTATTTTTTTTAATGGATTTCAACAGTGGGGAATCAAACCGAGGACCGTGCGCCTAATCCACACAATCCCAAGTTCGCCCTTACCACTGAGACAGATCCATATATATATATATTTTTTTTTCAATAAGGCTCGGTAGTCCTGCAGTTTACTTCTCCTGTGTAAAATCCATGAACAGTAATGAAGAACACTATGAGTGCAAGCATGTGCAAAATATTGTTTGAGATTTTCCCTTCATTATATATAAATCATGCCAAGTCTATCTCGATAAATATAGCATCCCGGTGTTTCAAGTCATACATCAAGCAGAATATGATGCATCAGGAATTATGTTCTATGCTCAGGGTTGAAAATAAATCTTCATAAAATAATCCCGCTCAACTACACCACCAAGATGCTCAAATCGATTGAAATGGAGTGTGTGTTAATCAAGTTCATAACAGTGCATATCGCATTAAGGCAAAATATCGTTTAACCATTGCACACACACTAATATAGAAAAAATGAGTAATAAAAGAAAAGCTATCACAGAAAATAAAGAAAGAAAAACAATCAACAAACAACAACATAAAAGAACAATCATGAAATCCATTATACACACGCAAAAAGTAAACAAATACTGAAAAATAAAAAAAATAAATACACAACAACACAGAAACTAAACAAAGGGAGGCAATCAAAGAAACAACACAAAATAAATAACAAAATGCAATTTCAGAAACAATTGTTTAAGTAACTATGAGAGAGTAGAGAAAAACTTCCTGGCCCAGTGAGAAATGCTTTTGTTTTAGTCCAGCTAAGTGTTGAGTGTTCTCGATACTAGAACCCTCAAACTGGATCGAATTTAAAGATGATCTGCCAGCAAGAGTTAAACATCCACTTGCCATAATTCCTGGGTGTCGAAAATCCCGAAGTTCGACAATTTGCCGTAAATCATGGATGTCGTAAATCCCGAAGTTCGACAATTGCCGTGAATCATGGAGCTTGGGTCCGGATCATGTGCAAATGGGCAAATGCTTTTTCTGGTCTCGATCTCTGCTTTGGGTCCCGACTGAATTGATCATTGCTGAGCCTTTAAGTGCTCCGGACCTCTATATAAGAGACCATTCCCACCCTCTCGTGACACAAAACCATCTCTGCATTTCTTATATTTCGTTTTCTCTTTCTCAATTTTCTCAACTTCTCTCAATCTCTCTACTTGTCAAATGGCAAACCAACATCCTGCTAGCAATATTCCTGACCTGAATCAGGCATTACCTACCCCTCAACCAGTTTTCTTTGTCCTGAGGCTGTCAATGCCATGGTTGGGGCAGAGACATATTTCTCTACCCGGTCCGATGCCGAGGTGGTCGCAGGCACGAGAATGTTAGGTTCCCAATATGCTGCTGCCATCAATGTTATGTCCAGGAGATTTCTCTCACGAGAGAGTGAGGTTGACGAACTTAAACTTCAGGTTCTTGAATTGCAAGAAAAACTTGCAAGTAAACGAAAAAAAATCGAAGATTTAAAAAGTGAAAATAAGGAGTTGTGGGAATGTGTGGAAAAGTATGCTCGAAGATTTCAACCACACATAGATGAGATGGAACGAAAAACAGAACAATTACAAAATGATCAGCAGCGTTTAACAGCAGAGTTTCAACGTTTACAAGAAATGGGGGGTCCATCTGCTGTTTAGTCTGCTGTTTTTATGTTAAAGTTTGTTTGTTCATTTTCTTTCCATCTCAATAAAATTAGTCTTCGAGTATTACAGTTACACAAATCTCATTTCCTTATTTATTTATTTATGTTTTTTTTTTATAACACGCATAATACTAAATAAAAATATGCAAAAAAAAAATGATTTATATTTTTTTTTATATAACACGCATAATACTAAATAAAAATATGCAAGGAAAAAAAATTGAATTTTTTTTTTTTAAATGCAGTGAATTTTAATGAAGTAAATAATACAAACACAGAAAAGAAATGACTCATACAAAAGCAGGTTTTCTAAGACTCAAAATCCCTAAAGAAATACCGCAAAATAAATGGGATAACAGGCAAGATAACTACTCTGCCAAAGCGGACACTTGCGATCATTGTGCAATCGCGTGTCGGTATCACTTCATCATGCCAGGAATTCCTGGACGCTGACATGGTATTTTTTTTTTTTTTATAAATAAAGATAAAAACCACGAGTTTAAATTTAAACAATCTTTCCCCGGCAACGGCGCCAAAAACTTGACTCGTTCGGAAATGAGCAGCACAAAGGCTATCCCAAGTATTTTTTTTTTCTTCTTCTTCTATTTTTCTTTCAGTTCTCTTTTTTTCTTTTTCTTCCTCTGCTTTTAGTTTCTTCCCGTGCGTTGGCAGTGTCGTCCGCATGCATGGTTATACGTAAGCTGGAGCTGGCCGTGTGTGGGTGGTGGTTGAGAGGTTCTCCGGCGTCTTCTGTTGACTGCTGGCGGCCATCGGAGATGTATGGTGGCGCGGAGACGCACGGCTGGAGCTGCTCGGCGTTGTGCTTGGAGGTGGAAAACGCAAGGTTGCCGTGGCGTTAGGCTAGACGTGGAGGATCGCCTGCGGCTCGCTGGGCGGTGGAGAATTGGTCTCCGGCGTCCTCTGGTGTCGCTGGTGGCTTCAGGTGGGCGGAGGACGGCCCACGGTGGCGCGGAGGAGCGCTCTGCACTGTTCATCGAGACGCAGTGCGAGAGGTAGACGACGATCCGAACGACGTGCCGTTCGGTCGAAACGGCATGTCGTCGACTGCAAACGGCAGGCAATTCTCTCGTGTAAAACGACATGTCATTTTTACCTATTGACAAAACGGCACGTCGTTTAGCTTAAACGGCAGAAACCAAATAGCACAAAACGACATGTCGTTTTGGTCTGCTGACCAAACAACATGTCGTTTAGTCAGCGCAGTAAGTAAAAAAAATAAAAGAAAAATAAAATAAAATAAAATAAAATAAAATAAAATAAAATAAGATAAAAATTAGACAAGCAAAAATAAATAATAATAAAAATAGAACTAGACAAATAAAATAAAATAAAATAAGATAAAGAAACTTAAAATAAATAAAATTAAACAAGAGATGAAAATAAAATATTAAAAGTGTGTTGTGCATGAGAATTTATTGTCCAAATAAATCACAAGTTATAAAATCAAGCATAAACTATGCTTTTAATCTATTTAATTCACAACTTGGATTTATGCCTCTTAATCATTTTATCCATCTAAAACCAATGATAAAATAATAAAACAATTAAAAATTATTAGTTTTAAATAGATAAAATATGCAATTATGCAGCTCAATCAAGTACACGCACTACAACAGAAACTACTTTTTGGGACGAAATTTTTCATCCCAAATTATAGTAATTTAGTCCCAAAAAATTTTTTGGGACAAAAAAAATTCGTCCCGAGCTCGTCCCAACAACACTGTCCCAAAATATATATTGGGACAAAAATCACCATTTCGTCCCAAAAAATATCTTTTGGGACAAATTTGATGGAAACCGTTTGAACAGGAAAACTTATTTGTCACGGTTGAAATTCGTCCCAGAATATCGTTCGAACAATAAAGACATTAGTTATACCCGTTCGAATGGTAAAAATAGCTTTCCGTTTGAACGTCAAACGGATATATCGAACGGTATAAATATAGATGTCCGTTCGAACGTGGTGAAATTTTCGTTCGAACGGGACAAAAAGAAATTGAGTTCGAACCTTAAAGTGGGAGTTCGAACGATAACTATTTTATTTAAACTCAATAATAAAAAACCAAATAGACATTCATAATATTTGAAAAAATACATTAGAAACTGTTTAATAGTCACAAAAGTTTTATAATAAGTGCAAACTAAATAAACAACCATGAAACTAGCATTGTTCGTACATAAATAGACAATCCCAAAATGTGTATATAAAAAACCATTAGTTGCTTGGAGGCCTGTACTGTTGCATAAGCTGCTGCATTTGGAGTTGCATCTGTCTCCTGAACTCTTCTTGTTGTTCTTCATGTTGTTTGAAACGCATCTCCATGTCTGCTTGTTTCGCTAATTGAGCCTCTAACTCATGCTGCCTTGCAGTCAATTCTTCTATTCTGGAATTCGCATTCTCTAGCGCTATAGAAGCCGTAGAGGCAAACCCGGAAGAAGAGGAAGAAGGTGAAGGCTTTACACAGCGACCCATACCCCTAAATATCCTGAACGTTGACCCAAGACTTGTGTAAAAATATCAATATCACTTGTTGTGAAATTTTGATCTGATGCAGATTCAGTACGAAGGGCAACCATTTTATCCTAGACATATATAAAATAAAGAATTAAAATCGTCATAAATATTATAATATATTTAATTAATGTTATAATACTTACATAATTTTCACGGGCATCAGGATGAGTCCACTCTCCATTACGATCAGTGTGCGATGCAGCATATAATTTTGTCAGATCATAATTGGTATCTGAATCTTGCTATAATAAATATGTGTTAAGATATAAAGTCATTATGATTCATCCAAACAATTAACTATATCCAATAAAAAAAATAACAATACCAATTTCTTAGAAAGGCGATGGAAAGATCTTGAGCCTGCATGATGATTAATCTTCAATTTTGACCTATTTGTTTTGTTTATAGAACTTCGCTCCTGCAAAGAAATTGAAAAAGTTATGAAACAAAATAACAAATAAGACAAGTTAAATAATTAATTTAATTATACCTGATATGATGGATCCTCAAACATGTCACAAAGTTTTTCCCACTCAGAAAGTCGGACATCTTGAAAGGGATGTTGGCGTGCATCTTCCTTGCTCTCAAACTTATTATAATGCTCATGACACCTCGCCTTATATTTACGGAATGAATTACTCATAAGCTCTTCCACAGTCTTACGCTCCTCTCTTCGACCAAAATTTAATTCAAAATCATCCTTGAAAAACATAGTCACAAACATATTATCATTTATAATATTCTAAATTTAAGTAAAATATAGAAATTTATTCTACTAAATCAATGTTTTAAATATTACCAAACAACGCTTCTTGATAAGCTCTTTAACATCTTGGGGAACTTTCTTCCATGAAGTCATTGCCAAAGGTGCATAAGTTCGTGTAAGAGCACCCACATGCGATGCAAGCCAAGCTGCTGGTTGTAAATGATAATATGTTTGTGACTATGTTTCTTCCATCTCCGCCGTTTAACGCCGCCGTTGCCGCCGTGAACAGTACCCAGTTGTAGCCTCCAACTCTAAGCACCAGTATCCTCTTTCTCTAACTATTTTACTGTTTAAATTTAGATTTTTGATGGATTATTTGTTTAAATTAGGATAAATCAATTTTTTCATCAATACTCACCGTAGATTTGCTTAAATATGTTGGAGGAATGTTTATTTAAGTTTATATATACCGTTCGAACGCTTCATAGGCCGTTCGAACGCTAATAGCCAAACAGATTAATTAGTTTTAACCCGTTCGAACGTTGTTTCATACGTTCGAACGGGTTAACCAAAACACCTTTGTATACCGTTCGAACACTATTTTAATCGTTCGAACGGTATAANAATATTTTTATTATTAATGTTGTATTGATAAGCTCTTAATTAATTGTAAATTTCAGGTTCATTATAATGTCTTCTTCTAGGACGGGACGTAAGCGACGCAATACTGGAGAGACTAGTATCAGTCCAGCCAGGGAGAGGACTGTTTCAGTAGAGCGACAGGTGAAGATATCTGACTTCCAGAGTCTTGTCTGGGAGGGTCATTCCTTGCCATCAATCTTCAGCGATCGTGGTTGGGGACCTATCTTAGTTGCGGAGGAATCATGGGAGACTATCTCCTATATTGACATTGTTTCTGAGTACTATAGAGAGCTCGGTGGTGTCAGCCCAGATGACGAAGGGGCATACAACGTCTCTGTTCGAGGAGTTACAGTTGTATTTTCACGAGATCGACTCGCTGAGCATCTCGGTATTCCTAGGCTGCCAGATGCATATCCGAATGTGATGCCTAGAGAGTCTGATCCTTCAGTTCAGGCGGAGACAGGTGAGGAGGAGGTACCAGCTTATGCAGATGAGGTCGATGCCCTTGCTGATCATGAGGTGAGGGATTTGGTTGTTGGTCCAGATGCTCCCATGTATGACGGGACGAAGAGCATCAAACAGGCAGATTTATCTTCGTTCTTTAAGATCCTGAATTTTATAATCGCCAACAACATTGACCCTCGGCAGCACAAGACAGAGGTTGGCCTTGATCAGACGAAATTTATGATACGGGTCGCTCGTGGCATTCCTATCGACCTGGTAGGGTATATATTCGATAGGATTCGATCAGAGTCCCAGTACATTTCGACGGATATACTGCCATTCGGGATCCTGATCACCCGATTTTTATTATTTGCCGGTGTTGTGCCTGATGTTGCCGAGTGTAAACGGCAGCTGATGGGACCGATCAACAGTACCACCCTCTCACGCAGCACGGGACACTCGAGACAGCGTCTTTGTGGACAACATCCAGACCCGGTTGATCCTAAGAGAGATGCACAGCCAGGAGATCATGGAGTGCAGGCCGAGGCATCAGTACACAGCACTACTCGTGAGGACATGGCCGAGATCGTGCATGCAGTGATCAGTGGACAGACATTAGCGTTGATCGATGCAGTGCGTATGGAGGTCCGTTCTGCAATGTCTGAGTTCCGTACTGAGATTATTGGTAGCATCTCTGACTTACGTACGGAGCTTGATGCCATGTCGGCGACTCAGGTCACCATTAGTACTCGACTGACACAGATAGAGGAACGCCTAGCTGCAGTCGAGGAAGTGTACAAAGACATGGGGTCTTAGTATTTTCTATCTTTTATTTATTCTTGTTTTGTTTTTAGAATGGATAATATTTAATGTTTTGCAAATTTAGTATTTAATTATGAATTAGTCTTATTTTATATTTTCTGAACTAATTATTGATTTATATTATTCCTATTATTTAATTGATAAATTTCTTATAATTACGAGTTAATATAAATATAATTCTCTTAAAAATAAAAACATATGCTACACCGTTCGAACGATGAAAGTGCACGTTCGAACAATGTAGTAATTTCCCGCTATAACGATGTTACTTAACGCGCCAAAATTTCTGTTCGAACGCAAACATTAAAGACTTCGAATGATGCCTCATTACCGTTCGAACGGTTAAATTATTAGGGACAGAAAATTTCGTCCCTGAACATATAAATATAAAGCAGGTTTGGTATTGGGGTGATATTATAATAGTAATCTTTGTTAATGGTCATGGTCATGTAACTAGCTAGCTAGAATGTAAATCATCAGAAATTATATAGAGAATTTATATGAGAAAGACAATTATTATTACTTATATTATTGCCTAACACTCAAGCATAAACTTTGAAAACCTTTGAAAAATATATAAATTCTGCATATATATATATATAAATATATAAGTAAAACCAGATGCCGTACGTCAAGTTTATCTTCTTCTTCTTTTTTCTTTTTTTTTTCTTTCAAGGACTGTTTGATTTGAAAACTCTCCTTGATTCATCTCAACTCATCTCATTTTCATCATTACAACTTTTCTAAATTCTTACACAAAATATAATAATATTTTTTTTTTCAAATTTTAAAAGAATCTTTTCAAATTCTTACATCAAAATATAATAAACAATTTAATTTTTTCAAATCCCAAAAAAATCTTCTCAAATTCCTACCTAAAATATAATAAATAATTTAATTTTTTTAAATCTTAAATAATAATAATATTAATAAAATAATATTAATAAAATATCTTATCCTAGAGCCATATCTCAATTCTTTTCAACTCTCTTTATCAATTCAAACCGTTGTTTCGAGGCCCATGCATGCGTCATCTCTGAAGTCTAAAGTCCTTATCACAACATTAAGACAAAACAAAAAGTTCCTATCAATTGACAATGTATTGCGAATGGACCAGATCGCCTCGAAACGAATAAAAAAAAAAATAATACTACTTTTATCACTCAATTCTACCATTCAATTCTACCGATTTGATTTTTTAATTTTTTTTTCTTAATAATTAAGAAAGTGTTGTTTAATAATATTATAATTTTTTTATTTTTTTAAAAAAATATTTAAAAATGTAAAAAAAATACATATATAAAATAACAAAAAAAATAAAAACACAACTTACCACTAACGGTAGCTCCCAGCGAAAACTGGGAGCGGTGAGTGTAGCAGGCACTCTATTAATTAAGCTTGGTGTCTGGCAAACACGAAGCTTAATTAATATATATCCCGACTCCCCGAGTCGGTGTAGACCAGGTGGCCTAGGTCTGAAGAGAAGATACAGTAGGATCCCCAAGATCGGAATTTTGTGTGCTCTGAGCTTGAAATCGTACTTCACGTGGCCAGACTTGACGAGTATCCTCATCTTTCTACGCTGCAGCTTACTTATATATAGGGAGATATTTTTCTTGAGTTGCGAGCAAACTCGCTGGCCATTAAAGTATGGTATATTTGCGAGACATAGCAACAGTGCTTGCTTGGTTTTTTATTTTTTTCTTCAAAGACCAGCCTTATCAAATACATACATGAACCTGCTCTAGCTGCTACTATATTTGGTGAAGTAACAAAATAATCGTTTGGTTGTACAACCATTGAGTTAATGAATATATTAGAGAGGTATTTTTTAAAAATTTTATTCAAAAATTAAGTTTGATTATAATGAGTTAATTAAAAAAGAAACTAGATTTTTATTAATTATATAAAGTTATTCAAAATTTATTTTATAGGAACATCAAACATAAAACTATAGGCAATAGTGTTTATTTAAAAAATCATATTATAGCTTCTATTAATTAACGCTCTTCTTTTATAATATATTACAGTGTGTAATTATTTATAAATTATATAAATATTACATTATTATTTAATTAATAAAAAATATTACATCTTTATTAATAAAAAAAAGTAATTCTTAACAAAAAAACAATTATATATAAACTAAACAAACGTGCATTGGACGTTGATATATATATATATATATATATAACTAGAAGCCATGCACATATAGAAGCCATGCACGAATAAAAAGGGAATTGAAACTGATCATCGATCGATGAGGACCTGATCTGATCATGCTAACATCGGGGATGCAAATATTAATTAATCATGAGAGAGGCAATTAATCTGGGTGTTCACATGATGCAGCAGGGATTTGGATCTTGATCACGGTAGCAGATGAAGCCTTCGCAGTACATGGGACGCGGTGGTGGTGGTGGCCATGGACAAGGGCAGGCCGCGGGTACAGTCGTCTTGGGCTTCTCCGGCTTTACTTCTTCAACAGTTAATATAGTGGCATAGCAAAGCTTCTTCCTTAGGGAGCGGGTCAAACAAGCGGAGTCAACACCTTCGCCAATTACCACCAACTGATCTTTATCTTGCCCTTGTATTCCCACCTTTATCACACCTGTCAAGTTATTAATTAATAACCACCTACGTAAATATTAGCCGCTCTATATAGCTACTTCTCTGATGAAACTTATGCCCCTCGATCGATCGGATTGATCAATGTAACTACGTAGGTACCTAATGATGAAAAGTCATGAGTTTTGAATACGCAGATCATGATCATAGCTAACTGCTAATAATTACCTGATGATGTGGCCGCAATCTTCATGGCCTTGGTTCGGCATTTCTCGCAGGTCATTTGCACCTTTATAACTATCTTTTGCTGCAGTAGTACCATATATTTATATATATATATATATATGCACGATGATCAGATTGAAAAATAAAAAGCACATAAACTGTATATATGATGATTCATGAAGCCGTATATATATATATATATAGAGTGATCTGTAGAACAAAAAGTACTAAAACCAAGTTTCAATTCGCTTCATGTATTAACGGTTCTGCATGCATGGGTGTTCATATCTATGTAAGAAGGCTTACCTTCATGTTTTAGCTAGCTAGCTAGAGGAATTCGCAACAAGAAGCTAGATAGCTAGCGCGCAGATGGCTAGCGACAGAAGACAACTGATCTTGATGACGAGCGGCCTAATGATCAGTTACTCATGTCTTTGGAGAAACAAATTGTCGTCTATTTATAAACATGTTTTTTTTTAATAGATCTTTACCCCGAGGGGAGACCTTCCAGAAATTCTCGACGGCCATGGTTGAACTCAGGCCGAAGAGGGGGTTTGGAAATACTTTTCAACCAGAAATTATTAATCAATCTATGTTCCGACCCGACCCGAATCAATGCATTCCGATTAACCGTTTGGTTGATTTTACTCGAATTACCCGTTAACCGATTAGGAAATATATTCGGAATAATTGGGTATTCCATTCCTTTTTTTTTAATATATATTTTATTTAATGTATCAGTCTTTAATAGCAGTTAGTAGTCTTTCTCGAATATGAGGTTGAACACGTGGCCTAACATACGTCACTATTACTTGAGTTTGCTTTGGAATAAGAAAGAACTAAGAAGTCACATCGTCCATTAAACTCATTGTATATTTGCAATTCTTTAATCTTCTTTTTGTCATGTTCTTCATTTTATATTTGATTTCTCTTTAGAGTGAGTGGGTTATCTGCAGAATCTTCATGAAGATCTCAGGAAAACTCACGTTTCAGGGATGGGTAGCCCGAGTTCCTATGCGGAGGACTTGCATCCTTCAGTGTTGCCTCAGTTGATTTGTACAACAGCAAAACAAGAACCGGTTTTGGCGAGATATTTCACTTGACTTGCTTCTCCGATTCAATGGAGGACCACAAGATCAAAAAAGACATGGTTGAGAGCTTCGACACTCCTTTCTTAGCCGCCTCATCTTCCTCAAACCCATCTTATATTTCTTCTGCTCCCAACTCATTCGACCACTATTCAAACACCGAAACTTTGCACTACCAAGATACCCTATTCATGCACGAGCAGTACTCTATATTGAGGATGTTACTCAAAAACAATGCTCCAGACATGAAGCGGAATGCAAATGGAGAGTTCTCGCCCAAAACCAACTTTAGTACCGATATGTCTTCAGCGGTGTCCAACCACGATATGGCTCAAAGGTCTTTTGAAGATCAAGGCCTTGCACGTTGTTGATCAGGACGTGTTTCATCGCTACATGACACTCTCAATCTTCTGCAACCAAAGAGTAAAAGGGCTTGAGAGTTGAAGGGAGATCCTTCAATGCCTAAGTCAGTAATAATATGTATAATTTCAAAGCCAAAATATTTCAGTCCTCATTAGGGTACCTAGCCCCTTTAAATAGAGGATTTGTCTTCTTGGGATCCCCGGATTAACAGTCTCACCCACTATCTGAAATTTGAATCCTAATTCCTTTGAGCTATATATCCATCTATTTTCAATGAATGAATATTTTAACGATCCCAGGATAAGTGGGCGGACATTCCTTTTAATGATTCAACCTAAATCCTGTTGGGTCAGAAGGGATGTTTAGGCCTTAAGTGTCTTACTGTGTCGTAAAGGCCCAGGCCTAGGGTGGCACCCCGCGAGCCCTTATGGTTGTATTAAAGCCCTTCCAATTGCTATGGCTGATTTGGAGTAAGTGATGATCGATTGTTCTGGTTGTTTTAATAATTACCTAGTTGGCTAATTAAAGTTACTACAAGAAAAAAAATGCTTTTTTTAGCGCCAAATTTCGTCGCTAATACTATGGAAAATCGCCGGAAATACCTATTCTTGTCGATTTTTCAATCATCACATATTCGTCGGAATTGTTTGCTTTTTTTACGAAAAATCAGCGAACCGAGAAAATCGTCGCAAATAGTTAATAATTCCTCGGAATTGTGTATTCCATTATTGTAGAAAATCGTTGAGAAAAAGTTTTTGCGGCGATAAATTTTCGCCGCAAAACTATATAAATCGCCGTAATAGACCATTTTCAAACAAATATATGTTTTGACGCAAAAAACTTATGGGAACCATAAAGACTTTTTGCGACGAACATTCTTCACCGTAATTAGACATTTCCATCGATCACATAATTGTCGCAAATATTTATTTCCTTTCCATCGAAAATTTTCAACGCTAAAAGATATTTGCAACGTACGTTAATGGTCGCAAATAAGTATTTTCGACGACAAATGACCTTTTGCGGCGATGCAAATAATTTGTTAAAAAATAAAAAAACAATTTACTCGTGAAACGTTTCACTAGTATCATCATCCTTATGATATCTTTTTATAGTATCATAAATGTGGATTAACTTCCTTGAAGAAGTTAAATAAGTTAATTCACATGAAACAGATTTACTAACCTATAAACATAATCTTAAACCAAGACTTTCTGTAAGCAACTACCTAAGTTTTGAATTGCAACTACCTAAAACATACTGTAAGCAATAAATTAAAACCAAGATTACATAGCATCTGGATTAATAACCATTGCCATTTTCTATGAGAAAACAAGTGCCAAAGTATAAGCATTTGAAGAGGTTGTTATCTCCTGGTTTATGTAAAAAATTCTCCCATTTGAATTAAGAAGACCAGTATCTTTTTTGTGATGATAGCAGATATGAACACCAGTTCTTGATGAGAAAATAGAAAGATACCAACATATCATGTACATAGTCATTTATACCTCATGTCCAAATTTCCCAGGTGCATTGCTTCTTGCATACTTTCCTCTCTATATACTTGGCATCCGAATCAGCAAAGGAAACCCCCAACTCCGCGAACCTTCCACCACCCTAGCCAATAAAAAATAATTACACATCTCATACAATGGCAATTGCATAAACTATTTTGTCCACCAACCTATCCAATCATACATGATTATATATTGCATCTTGCATGTAGTGACAATTATTGTAGTGAGATGATCCATTTGTGGATGAAGTGTATTTTACAATATATTTCCTTCATTTTTCTTGATGGAGTAAAATCACTTTTGAGCTAAAAGTAACCAAATCGTATGGAACAGTAAAACATTCTGTCAACGAATAATACTGCATGGTATAGGACAGTAACTGAATTAGGTGGTAAAGATAACTTTGCTATTTCCATATAATAGTTCATATGGTAAGCAATTAAAACTTCTCAAATATGTGCTAGGATCCTTTTGTTCACTAGTCAACTAGCATACATGCGGATTGCAAAGTGTACACAAATCTTAGGGTCCTAACCCATTACAGGCATATAGCATGAAATCTTAATCAACCTTAGTATATTCTTCACCAATATTGTTGCTGGGTTATCAAATATGCTCTACTTTTGGCTTCTAAAGTATTCTGTGTACCTAGTCTTCCACCTATTAGTATAACACGTTTTTATGTAGAAAGTTTCAGTCTCATCCTGGTAAACTCATCTTTCACATATCTTTTTTGGTTTTCAATAGAAGTTTCTAAGAGTAAACATAATTTATGGTTACAAACAGCAATTAAACAAGCAAGGCATCATGATTTCTTGCCAAAAATGACATCATGAATAATCACACATGCATTGGGGATGGTAATCAAGTTTATCTTGAGTAAAACAATTTACATAAACCAGGAGTAGAACAAGAAAAATTATGAGAAGCCATAATAAAAAATTGGATAATTAGTACTTGTAAAAAAATATTATAATTAGTAGTTATCTAAAATATACTACAATTAAGTAGTTCATAGGAATCTGCTAGATCCAAACCTCATCAAAGCTTACTTGGAAGTTAATTCTACCTATAATTCCACCATGTCCAGGTACCATCACCAGAGTCCTGCAAGAAAAGGGGGACATATAGCAAATAGTGTGTGACAACATCTTGGAAGCTTGATTGATTCGCATAAATTTAGGAAGTGTAAAGGCAGACCTTGATTTTAAACCAATAATGAGCATCCATCTTTCTTTATCACAAATGAGAGAAACAGAAATGGAAGGGTGAGACTTTTAGCCCCACAGTAAATGATGAGTTTTGGAAGAAAGTAAATGAGATATAGGTACCACCAACAATCAAAAGTCGAATTATTGATAATAGTACTGATCCAAGAATTCCTACTCCAGTTTTCATATGATAAGTGCTCCATATGAATTTATCATCATGAAAATTACAAATCTCACTCAAATATACCAGATTTGGATCTTTATAGCAGAGGACTGGGTATTAGATCAATAGGGATTTATATGTTTTAATTTAACAGCAACTTGCATTAATTATCCACCTATAGGTTATGGGAAATCAGATCATTTTTGTCCATTTCATCTTTTGTTTTTCTTATTTGGTTTTTTTAATCTTTATTTCAGCATTTAATATAATTATAGGAAAAAAAAAGAAGCTTGGTGGTTGAACATTGCCTTCTCATACTCATGTACATGTAAATTAAATAGGTCTAAGGGGGCACATAGAAGAGAGAGATATTAGAGATTTGAAAAAGAAATTGGATAATTAATGTAGATGACAGAGATTTGACATCCAAACACAATCAACAAATCGCTGATAAAAAAGCCAACAGTGACGTTACAAGTTTAGAGAAATATTTTATGTTATTAGAAATTTTGGAATAAAATACAAAAGGCATTAGTCAATGATTTGTTCAACCCTGACAAGGTTTCGGGCCAAGTCAACAAGCTTTACACAATTACAGCTTACAGAATCCTCTTGCATAAACTATAGAGTGAAGGAAAACTTTGACAATCTAACCTTTTGACTCGTTCGGAAATGAGCAGCACAAAAGGCTATCCCAAGTGCAGGAGCGTGTCGCGTAGTAATTAGGAACGAATTCCTAGATCGTCTCCACAGGGAAAGTGCTAAAAATAAACTCGTGAAAAATTGTGGGAATATTTACGATGGGAAAATAAAAATAAAAAGTGATGATTTGTACAATGGATGGAAAAATGCAGTGAAAAGAAAATTTACTGGTCGCAAACCAGATTCATTTTGATTGATTTGATTGTTTGAGTTTGCAGTGAAAATTAAAGAAATTAAAACGCAAGACAGTGAATTTAAATTGCTGAAAATTAAAAGACTGGAATTTAAATGAGCTGGAAAATTGAATTGCATCAAAATAAATTGCAGAAAATAAATAACAGAAAATTACATGATAATAAAATAAAAGTGCTGGAAATTAAAGTGCAGAAAATTAAATTGCAGAAAATAAAGGACAGTAAAATAAAGGACTGTGAAATAAAAGTGCAGTAAAATAAAAGTGCAGTAAATTAAAAGTACTGAAAAATAAATGACATTAATTTAAAGTGCATAAAAATAAATGACATAAATTAAAATAAAAAAAATAAAATAAAAAAAATGGAGACTGCAGATAAAGGAGAACAGTTTGATAACACAGTTGGTCCATTAGGCTCTCAACTGCATCACCAAACTCCCTCACTTCATCTGCATTTTCTCCTAAAATTCTACAGCCTACTCCTAACTACTCTAGTGAGCATCTAACATCTGCTCCTACTCTACCCTACGGAGCTTCTAACCTCAGCTTCCCCCTCACTTCGTTCACAAGCCTTATATAGGCATCAGAAATGTGCACTGCGCTTGGTTTGCATCCGAGCTGCCCATGTGCAGCCTGTCTTCTTTTCTTTTCTTTGTTTGCAGCCGTCCCTCTTCTCTCTTTCTTTTTCTTTCTTTTTCTTTCTTTTTCTTTCTTTTTTCCTTTCTTCTTCTTCTTCTTCTCCACGTTCGGCTGTCTCTCTTCTCTCTTTCTTCTTTTCTTTTTTCTTTCTTTTTCTTCTCCCCGCGTGCTCGGCCAGCCCAGTGCCGTTCTCTCCTCTCTTTCTCTTCTTTTTTCTTTTCTTTCTTTTTTCTTTTCTTCCCTTCTCTGCTTTCGGCAGTGTCCGTTCCTCGCTGTTTTTTTTTTCTTTTCTTTTCTTTCCTCTCCCATGCGTCGTCCCCAGCTCGGTTCTCTCTCTCTTTCTTTCTTCTTTCTTTTCTTTCTTTTTTACGGTTTCTGTTTCGCCGCATGCACGTTCCTTCCAGTTCGCATCATCTTCTTCATTTCTTTTCTTTCTGCAGCTCTCGCTTCCCGCATGCAGTTGGACGTGGACGTCTGCATGCATGAACCGCAGTTGCTGGCGTGGAGGAGCTTGGCAGCTGCTGTTGATGGAGGAACTGCTTTTTTTTTTTTTTGTGATGCAGAGGACGTGTTGCAGACGGTGGAGCTGAGCAGAGGGTGGCTAGCCCGTGCATGCTGGACGTGGAGGGTCGCCGGCGTTTTCTGTTGTGGTTTGGAAGCTGAAGACTCTCGGTGGCATGCATGGTGATGTTGAACGGAGCCGTGGCGTTGGTGCTGGACGTGGAGGGTCGCCGGCGACTCAATGGTCAGTGGAAGATCATCTCCGGCGTTGTCTGGAGTTTCTGGTGGCCATCGGAGGAACATGGTGGCGCGGAGGAGCGCAGCTGTGGACGTTCACTGTGCTGCACAGGAGAAGGGCGAGAGGTTGAAGACGATTAAAAACGGAGTCGTTTTGTTCGTTAGACAAAATGACGTCGTTTCCTTAGACGGCAGAAACGATTAACGTGAAAACGGCATCGTTTTGGTCTTTCGACAAAACGGCGCCGTTTAGCTTTAGACGTTGAAATGAACTCATGGGCAAAACGACATGTCGTTTTGGTTCTAGACAAAACGGCACGTCGTTTAGCTCAGACGGCAGAAACTTATTAGCTCAAAACGACATGTCATTTTGGTCTGCTGACCAAACGACATGTCGTTTAGTCAACGCAGAAAAAAAAAAATAAAAATAAAAATAAAAATAAAATAAAATAAAATAAAATAAAATAAAATAAAAATTAGACAAGCAAAATTAAATAAAAATAAAAATAAAAATAAAACTTAGACAAATAAAATAAAATAAAATAAAATAAAATACAATAAAATAAAGAAACTAAAATAAATAAAATTAAACAAGAGATGAAAAATAAAATATTAAAAGTGTGTTGTGCATGAGAAATTATTGTCCAAATAAATTAANACAAAAGGCATTAGTCAATGATTTGTTCAACACTAACAAGGTTTCGGGCCAAGCCAACAGGCTTTACACAATTACAGCTTACAGAATCCTCTTGCATAAACTATAGAGTGAAGGAAAACTTTGACAATCTAACCTTTTCATTACCAGAAGCAGAAGTAGAAGATGCCCATCCATAGTCTGTTGACCAAGCCCATGCTTGTGGATCTCCATGTGCAACTCTGGTGCCTAAGAACAATAAACAATGGAATCGAATTAATAGCATGAAAAATCATGGCAAAAATCAATTGACACTTTTGGTTTATGAGTTAAAGGCTAGACTTTTTGAAGTAGAAATGATATCAGTAGGGGCAATGTTCAACCACCAAGCTTGTTTTTTTCTCTATAATTATATTAAATGCTGCAAATAAAGATTAAAAAAATCGAAGAATACAAACAAAAGATTAAATGACACTGCACTAAAACAGAACCACATAATAGATGAAGTTTGTAGTGCGTGCAGTCACAAAGGCTAGTAGAATGCACAAAACACAAGTTGAACAAAGTTCCAATAAATTATTTGTCAGCAGGGATAGAAATGACAGCACACAACTTATGTTAATTCACAAAGTAAGCAAGATACCTTTTCCAGAAAATATGGTAGGGATGCAGCATGATCCAAGTGAAAGCTGGAAGCAGAAGCATCACTTTAGGTTAAGCAAAGAGGCAAAACTATACATTACATTAGCATTTGGTGGTAGTGGTTTTGAGTTGTCTGAGATATGTACTAATGACCATATGAAGGCAAAAAGGGAAACCACTTCGCCCCTACATAGAAGCCAAGAAATCAGAATATTATTCCAAAATCCCCATTAAAACCTATTAAAAGATCCCAATTAAATTTATGCAAAACCAGCCACTCATTAAATAGTGTCAAACATAAAGATAAATATTGGAATTTTTATGGATCACCATCTAAGTAGTTCCTCCAGAATCAGTGATTCTACCTCACTATTATCATTACTGCGTCATCTTTAATGTGTTATATATTAAATCATGATCAGTAGAAAATCATTTACTATGATCTTTTGTTATTTATTAATCATTTGATGTCACATATATAGAAAAAGTAATAAGAAGATAAAATAACATTTTTAAGACATTGTATAAATTCTAAACTCCACATATATAGTGTTTTTTAACTTTTATTAATAGATGGAACTCCGGATTCTGATAAATTAATAAAGGAGGTTTCAATTACAATGCAAATAATTTGGCTAAATCAATCGGTGGTATAAAATTAAATCTCGTCTGTCATAAAATTAAAATTAACAAATTCTTTAAAAAAACTAAAAATTCAAAGACGGATTGACGTGTATATATATATATATATATATATTTTTTTTTTCTTCAAAAGAGCCGGAAGCCCCACTTCAGTGGCTCCGTCCCAAGTATATCAGTAACCCTCACTTGAGGCGGAGAAAAACCTTGATTACAAACCAACCTTACTTAAGCATCCAAAACAAACCAACCAACCACAATCATAGCAGGACTAAACAAACCTACAAGCCAAAATGCAGAAACAAACTTGTAGTATCAAACAGGCCTACAAAATGAACCAGACAAAAACAAAAAACTCAAGGCATGCGCAAGGTTGCCAATCCCACCCAGTCCAGCCTGTACAATCCTTTGGCCTGAGGGCCTAACAGATGAGCCTCCCTAATCATGTTGTTCAACTCACAAGCCCCCTCGCGAGCAAGGCAGTCCGCAACTTGATTACTTTCTCTAAAACAATGACCAATACTATAATCAAAATCCTCAAGTAAAATCATCAACCTGTCCCAAAAATTCCAAAGATACCAAACTGTACAAGAGAGTGGGGGAGGACAGGGCCTGGAAGGAGGTTGGGAGGACGAAGGGTCCTGCTGTGGATGATGTTGATCAAGAGGGTCCTATTGTGGTGGAGTTGAATGACTCTGAGGTAGTCTGTGACAAGGGTAAGCAAAAAGTGGTGGTGGACTTTGAAGGTCCCACTGGAGAGGTCTCGGGGGATTATGGTGGGCAGTACGTAGTCACTGAGGTTGAAGAAGGGGAGGTGAGGGAACCAGTTTGGAGTGCAGATGTGGATGGTGCTCCAGAGTGCCCTGTTTTGATTGAACTTACGACGGCAGAGGGTGCAGCTAGTGATAGAGTGCAGCAAGTAATTGAACCGAAGGTTCCTTTTAGGGGCAACGAGGAACCAGGTAACGCTTCAGGGGGTAGTAAAGGAACGGATTGATGTATATTTAATCCATAAAATATGTTAATTAATAATTAAAATGCCGTATTAATAATGCTGCCTTCAGATATTATAAAGAATCTATAAAAAGATTTTTACATAATGATCACATTAAGAATCAAATTAATAACGGTAGAACTATATATACAAAAACCAACACTCCACTTGGAAAATTATTTCAAGTAGAGCACTGCCAAATTTTAATTTATTTGCTTCTAAAATCATTGAAGTACGTACTTGCGAAATTAACCGAAGCATCTCATTACCAAACTCCTCATCTTGGTTATAACAACACGGTTTTCCCGGCCCGATGAAGAATTGAGCCCTGAAAAGTTGATCAACCCAACGAATTACTTCTTCATGCAACACGAAAACTCGCAATTCATACCAAAACCCATGCAAAGTTACGAGTTTAAATTAGAATATTTGCATATCATCGGACATTCTCCCCAAGTTGTGCCCTATAAGAATTGATAGTTCAAGGCACCAAATGGTCGCAAAATTTCTTATGCACCCTAATTTACAAGAAATAATCAAAAGGTCGAAGGATGATAAAAACAAATTAAATATATTGGTGGTAGTGACGGCCCACGGGTGGATTACCAAAGAGCAATGTTTTATATTCTGTTCTGCATGGTGATGATCATTCCAATTTAAAACAAAATATTTCGGTTTCGGTACATTTCAGTATACCAGTTAATTCGGAATTAGCTATATAATATATACACGGAAGGAAGAATTGAAGATTTATAAAATGAATATACGTTGAATATTTTAAAAAAATGTAGAAATATTAGTGTTGAGATAATATTAAAGAGTCGCAAAGTTGAGTTTTTTTTTTAATAGGAAAACCACTTTCATTAATCACCAAACATCAGTACAAAAATAAATCAATCCATAGGACTTGTTGAACACTAGGGGGAACAGACTCCCACCATACACTTGTATCACTAACAATTCTTGCAAATCTTGCTAGTCTGTGTGCTGATTCATTTGCTTCCCTATTGACATGCACAATTGAGCAATTTGGTATTCTGGAGTGCATTTGCTTGTTATCTGCCACCACATTCCCAAACATAGAGTTCGACAGTTCAGCTTTTGATAGCTCGAGCCAAAATCAAGGAGTCTGTCTCAATGCTTAAAGACTGCAGACCAAGAGGAATGCAAAATTGCAAACCTCTTAGTATAGCAATTAATTCGATCTCTAGAGGCTCCATCACTGCGGCCTCTTTTTTACTAACAGCTAGTAGCACCTGTCCTTCCCAATCTCTTAAAATGAGGCCTACTCCTGCACTGCCATCAGCATGAAAAACTGCTCCATACACATTAAGCTTTGTCATTCCTTGTGGAGGTAATTGCCACTGGGTCATTCTCTGAATACTGCTATGTTTAAGGCCTCTCACTGCCTTGTAAGACTTGTGCAAACAAATAGCATGATTCATTACCTCTTTTGGTTTCAACTATTTTTCTTCATACACCCATTGATTCCTTCTATACCAGCATGCCCAAGCAATCATAAACAATTTTTCCAAATCCTCTTGACAGTGACTACCTTGTACTCGAGAAACCATCTCCCTGAAATCCTCATGCGGTCCTGCAAACCTGGCTTGAGGAAGCTGCTGATCCCACATCTTAGTAAGCATTTGACATTGCTGAAGAGCATGTGCTGTACTTTCAATACCTGCAGAACATAGTTGGCAGGTGGCATCTTCAATTATCTTCCTTCTTTTCAAATTGCATCTAGTTGGAAGAGCTTCAAGGCAAGCCCTCCACGCAAAATCCTGAACCTTATGGGGGACTTTCATGCTCCAAATAACCTTCCATATCTTCTTATTTGCTCTACTCCTAGAGCTTTCCCCTTCTGTTTGTTCTGCAGCCAGCTTTTTGAACAGTTTATAAGCACTTTTTACACTAAAACAACCATTCCTCTCCATGTCCCATAATAATTTGTATTCATGACTTTCTGCACTGAGCATAATCTTCATAATTGCATTAGCAGGTTTAGGGGGCAATAAGCTTCTAACTTTGTGTACATCCCACCACCCTGAGTTTTGATCAATTAGAGACTCAACTCTTTGGTCATCTTCTGGTAATACCACCCTTGACTGTTGCAAACATTTAAAACCAAGCACCCAATGATCTTCCCATAACCTTATCATTCTTCCATCCCCAACCCTCCACCTGCAACCTTGAAGGAGTTTGTCTTTCACTGACCATATGCCCCTCCACATATAAGATGGATTATGTCCAAGAATTGAAGTCTGGAAATTGGACCTTGGGAAATATCTAGCCTTGAATATTTTATGAAGTAGGCTCTCCTCATTTTGCATTATTCTCCAGCCTTGTTTTGCAAGTAAAGCCTCATTAAAAATCCTTAAATCTCTGAACCCTATCACCTTTAGTCTCACACATCCTCTTCCAACATACCCAATGTATCTTTTTTTCTTCCTTTTTCTGTCCCCACCAAAACTTTGCAATCATCTGTTCTAACTCATAACAAAGAGAGTTGGGCAACTTAAAGCAAGACATATCATATGTTGGAATAGCTAAAGCCACTGCCTTAATTAAAATTTCTTTGCCCCCTTGAGATAGAAGCTTTTCCTTCCATTGCTGTAGCTTGGACCAAACCTTGTGCTTTATATCAGAGAAAACCCTCTTTTTATCTCTTCCTACCATAGATGGCAGGCCAAGATATTTGTCATAATTCTGATAAGCTTGAACTCCCCTAAAAGAGAGGATTTGTTGCTGAGTTGCTAAAGAGACATTGTTACTGAAAACCATTGAAGTCTTCCCTCTATTGATTCTTTGGCCTGATGTGTTCTCATAAATTTCAAGGATTCTTTGTAACTTCATGTTTTCTTGAAGAGTGGCCTTGCAAAAAAGGATTTTATCATCTACAAATAGCAATTGATTCACCACAGGAGCCCCCTGCACACTCGAATGCCTGAAATCGGCCTCCTTGTGCCAACTTGAGTCAAAAGAGATATAAGCCCCTCAGTCCCCAATAAGAATAGATAGGGAGATAGTGGATCTCCCTGTCTAATCCCACAAGAAGGATAAATAAGGCCAACTGGTTCACCATTAATGAGTATAGAAAAAGAGATAGATTTGACACAAAGCATGACTAAATGAATCCATCTAGAAGCAAATCCCATATGCTTCATAACAGCCTCCAAATAATGCCATTCAAGCCTATCCTAGGCTTTACTTATATCTAGCTTAATAGACATGTAACCCTCTTTACCATTCCTTTTCCTTCTTAAATAATCAATCATTTCATAGGCTACAAGAATATTATCAAAGATAACACGACCTGGTACAAAGGCACTTTGAGAATTGGAGATTACTTGAGGTAAAACAAGTTTTAGCCTATTGGACATAACATTAGAGATCAACTTATAAATGACATTACAAAGGCTTATGGGTCTATATTGTGATACTGACTCAGCCTTTTTTGTTTTAGGAATGAGAACAATGAACGTATGATTTAACTCAGCAGGAAAATGACCCTCATTAAGAGCATGCAACACAGACTTTCCTACAATATGCCAGTATTTTTGATAAAAAATAGGAACCATACCATTGGGTCTAGAAGCTTTGGTAGGATTCATTTGTTGTAAAGCAGTCTCGACTTCAGCTTCAGTAAAAACTTTGGTGAGATCTTCATTCATTGCTGTTGTAACCCTGCCTTGTAGAGATGTTAAGAAATCATTATTGGATGAAGTACCAGTGGAGGTAAACATCTCTTCAAAATATTTCATGATCAACTCATCCCTATTCTCATCTTCTTGCCACTCTCCATTATCATCCTTCAGCCTTGTGATTGTATTCTTCTTCTTCTTCTTTTTCCTTTGATTGGCTTTTCTGTGAAAATACTTAGTATTTTGGTCACCAACTTTTAACCAAAGTGCTTTTGATCTCTATCTCCATAGTATCTCCTCCCTCTCCAACCAGATTTGCACTTCCTCTTGGGCTTTCTGTATTGCTTCTCTATTTGGAAATCTTGAATTCTCAGCTTGTATCTGCTCTAAGTGGACCCTTGCCTGTTTCAATCTCTTTTGTACAACTCCAAAACTAGCTTTGTTCCATCTTAACAGGCTCTCACTGCAACCCGAGATCTTGTACATAACATCTCCAATGGGTCCATTACCACATTGGACCTGCCAAGCCTTCTCAATCAACTTCCCACACTCTTCGCTTTCTGTCCAAACTGCCTCAAATCTGAAAGGTTTGGGACCCCTGAATTGAAACACGAAAGGATAACAAACTTATCGCTCATACTTGAGTTGAAACACAAAAGGAAAACAAAGAAAAAAGAAGAAGAATAAAGCTACTTGGTCATCTAAAACTTATCGCTTAGATGACCCTCTCGACATGGTACTGTCATGCCACATGGTTTATTAAAAAATAAAAAATAAAATAAAAACACAAATACGAAAGAGGTAGAATATACATTTTTGTATACTTCCTCTTTTTGTATTTTGAAACAAACTTTGTTTTTTAATATATATAAATATATATATATTTATTTTTCAGAAGGATCGTTTCCCTTCAAATATCTAGGGGTGCCGATTGTACTGGGGAGACTAAAGCATGTGCACTTGGAAGAAATGGTTAATAAAGTCTGGAACAAAATCAGTGGATGGAAAATGAAGATTCTCTCCTCGGGTGGTCGTCTGATACTACTTCGACATGTGCTCTTTAGCATGGCTTTACATCTGTTTGCGGTTTTGCAGGTTCCCAAATCCATAATCAAAGTTTTAAATCGCATAATGAGCACATTTTTTTGGGGTGAAGTGAATGGTAGAGGGAAAAAAAATGGGTGGCATGGGACAGTATTTGTAAGCCAATCGACGAAGGGGGATTGGGATTGCGTAACTTGGATGGAATGTAAAGAGCGTTGCACATGCGATTTGCATGGAACTTAATTCAAGAGTCCTTATGGGCTAGGTTTTTTAAAGGAAAATATGTGGACCATTCCCCTTGAGCTGTTATTGACATGAAAAAAGGAACGAGGTTTTGGAAAATGATCGTTAAAAGTATTTCTGGGGTAATTAATAATTCAAAATGGCGAGTTAGAGATGGACATATCCTATTTTGGTATGATAAATGGAGGGATAAGGGTCCGTTATTTGATGATTTCCAAATTGTGGGTAACCCGATGCTTAAAGTTAAAGATTGTAAGTTGTCAAATATTTGGGATGTGGAATTGTTGACAACATTAGTGGGACAAGATAATGTAGATGACATTATTGAGGCTTTGGCCGGATGTAAGAGGGGATCTGATGTGTTGATCTGGACTAAACATGAGAGTGGAAGTTTCTCTACTAAATCTGCTTGGGATTACATTCGCATACAAGGATCGAGTATGGAATGGCATCCTTGGATGTGGCATAAGTTACTTCCGCTTAAAATTTCGGTTTCAATGTGGAAAGCATGGAACATGGCTTTGAGCATTGATGACTGTCTTCGATGTATTGGGATCCCAATAGTTTCTCGTTGTGATTGCTGTGATAAAGGTAAGTATGAAGACCAAAATCATGTATTGTTTGGAGATGATTTTGCAGCTAAGATATGGCGTTATTGTAGTGCTAGTTTTGGTCTACCTCTTGGTCGCACTTGGGTGGAAAGGTGTCGGCCTGGTTTCGACGTGCGTCATCCAATTCTCAAGTGGGGATCATTGTGGGGCTTCTCCCTTCTATTATTACTTGGAAACTTTGGAGTAGAAGATGCACGGCTCGCATGGAGGGTCATAATCAGTCTATCAGTTCGATTTGACATAATATTAAGCTCTGGATGGGTTCAGTAAGTCTAGACATGAATAAGGTTACTAAAGGTTCTATGCATGATTTGCAGATTTTATAGGAATTGCATATTCCGATTTTGGTTCCCGCAAGGCAGCATTTAAAGTTGGTGGCTTGGAAAAAGCCCACTCAAGGGTAGTTTAAGTTGAATACAGATGGAAGTAGTCTTGGTAACCCAGGATCTTCAGGGGTCGGTGGTATTATTAGAAATGATAAAGGACATATGGTTCACGCTTTTAGTTCTCATATTGGTAGCGGATCAAATAATCGAGCTGAGCTATTAGCTCTAATGCAGGGACTCAAAATCTGTAAATATCTGGGGATTAATTATGTGAAATTTGAATTAGATTCTAAAGTGGTGATCTCGTGGTTGAATAGGTGGAGATGTGGCTTGTGGTATTTGGAGGATTTTTGGGAGGATATTCTTGTCCTTATGGATTCCATGGTTTGCATTGTTCGACATGTTTATAGGGAAGGAAATAAAGTTGCAGATTGGTTGGCTAGGAGTGGTGCGGCTGGTCTTAATACGAAATGGAATATTATTGGGGGGGTGCCTAGGATTCTTCGTGGATTAATTCGATTGGATATATTGGGTTTTCCATCTTTGCGATATTGTTAGCGGCATCCCTCGTATTGTGTTTGGGTTTGGTAAGATTTGGTATTAACGTTTCTTTTGCAGGTGTGGATTTATGCTCTTATTTTGTTCACCTTGGTTTGTTGTTTTGATCAGTTATTTTTTTCCACCTGGCTTCGGAATTGGCTTATAATTGTAATCACCAGGTGTCAGTCTGTAACCACAGTTTTCCTCCACCACAAGTAAGGGTGTAACACCCTGTATTTTAGTGTATTTTTATTAAAGGATTATGTTAATGAATTTAAAAATTGGTTTTCTTGTTTTATTATTAAGGGAGTTTTATTATATTATTTTATAATATTTTACGTTGTGAAAATTAATTTTTATGTGTTCTCTTAATATTATTTACTGTTTTGCATTTAAAGTGATCTTTAATTTAAATTAGTTTGATTTTGAGTTTTAAAATTTTTATTGTTTTAATTAAGCATTTCACTACGTTTGGAATATTTTATTTAGCTTGTAGTTTTAAAATCTTTTTCGTTGGATCATTTTTGAAACCCCAGTTGTGAGGCTTTCTGTACGAATGGGCCAAGAAATAGTACCATCAGTGCGTGTGAGAGGACATGTAGTGTTTACCTTAGCACAAGTTATGATTAGATGGATGTTTGAAGGTGGCGCTGGAGCAGGTGACGCTGGAAGAACTAGAGATGCAGGTGAAGGTAAGTTTGTGTTTTGGGAATTTAAGGATTGCGGGGAAGACGAGGTGAAGAGGGGAGATTTTGTGAGTCGGGTGTGAGGGCCGAGAGGGTTGGTGGATTAAGGGGTGAATGGGATGCGTTAGAGTGGGCCATGGGTGATGAAGGCCCAGTGAGTGCAGTGTATGTGGGAACCGAACGTGTAGGTGTGGAAGTGTTAGAAGGTGATGTGTGTGATGGTGAAAGTGAGCCTGACGGATGTGAATTGGGTGGGGCCTGCGAAAACAATGCCCTAGTAGATTGAAAATTAAAACCAAAGTCAGTGATGGGCTGTGATGTAGTGGACTCGGACTGAATGGGAGAAGCCGTTTGTGGATTAAAGGGAAAGTGGTCTTCACTGAAAGTTACATCCCTAGAGATGTAGATTCGGCCTGATGGAAGATGAAGGCATCGATATCCTTTATGATTTGGGCTGTAGCCCATAAACACACAAAGTGCTGATCGAAAATTAATTTTATGACGATTGTATGGACGCAAATTTTGCCAACATGCTACGCCAAAGGTCCGAAGAAAATTGTAGTTAGGGATTTTTTTGAAAAGAAGTTGGAAAGGGGACTTATTTTTTAAAATTGGTGCAGTCATTCGATTTATAAGAAAAACAGAAGTTTGAAATGCCTCGGACCAGTATTTGGTTGGCATAGAATGCCTGAGCTAAAAGTGATAGTCCCATTTCAACAATATGACGGTGACGGCGCTCAACCGTCCCATGTGAGGCGACGAATAATACTAAATGATTGAAGCATTTTTGTAAATGGTCTAAATTCACCACCGCCGTCTGATTGCACATTTTTAATTTTTAAGGAAAAGTAATTGTGAACATAATTTAATAAGGCAAGAAAGATTAAGAGAACATCAGATTTAGATTGGATCGGAAAATACCAAATATATTTAGAGTAATCGTCAATAATAGAAAAGTAAAATCTACAACCATTTGATGATAACACGGAGGTCGGACCCCAAACATCTAGGAAAGGTATCTCAAACGTTTGTGTAGACCTAGAGGGTGATGGATAGTGAGGAAGTGCATGTGCTTTGCCTTGATAACAAGCTGAGCAATGTGAAATATTTGTGTGTGAATTTGTTGGAAGCTTAAAGTGGCTAATTGTAAAAGCAGTAGTTTTTGGGGATGGATGTCCAAGTCTACGGTTGATTGAGCTGCATAATTGCATATTTTATCTATTTAAAACCAATAATTTTTAATTGTTTTATTATTTTATCATTGGTTTTAGATGGATAAATTGATTAAGAGGCATAAATCCAAGTTGTGAATTAAATTAATTAAAAGCATACCATATGCTTGATTTTATAACTTGTGATTTATTTGGACAATAATTTCTCATGCACAACACACTTTTAATATTTTATTTTTCATCTCTTGTTTAATTTTATTTATTTTAGTTTCTTTATTTTATTTTATTTTATTTGTCTAAGTTTTATTTTTATTTTTATTTAATTTTTCTTGTCTAATTTTTATTTTATTTTATTTTATTTTATTTTATTTTTATTTATTTTTATTTTTTATTTTTTATTTTTTATTTTATGCGTTGACTAAACGACATGTCGTTTGGTCGGCAGACCAAAACGACATGTCGTTTTGCCCATTAGTCGTTTCTGCCGTCTGAGCTAAACGACGTGTCGTTTTGTCTAAAACCAAAACGACATGTCGTTTTGCATTGAGTTGATTTCACCGTTTAAGCTAAACGACGTGCCGTTTTGTCAATAGACGAAAACGACACGTCGTACAAGTCATCTTCAACCTTCGGTCATCTGTTTCGCAGCACTCCAGTCGTGCACAGCGCCACCGTGGGCCGTCCTCCGCCCACCTGCAGCCGCCAGCAGCACCAGACGACACCGGCGATCCGTCCTCCGCCCAGTGAACCGCCGGCGATCCTCTGCACAGACCACCACTGCAACTCACGGCAACCTCTGTTTCACTTCCATAAAACAGAGCATTTCATCCACAACCAGCACTTCGCCGCTGCAGAGCTCCTCACGTCGTCTCCGCTTCGGCCATGCACCACATGCACGCAGCAGCACTGAACTATCCAGCTCGGCCACTACCTCCATTTTTACCTCTCGGTTCCATTTCTCCAACTACTCAACTGTGAGCCACGACAGCATAGCCTCACCGTGCTCCATCTCCACCTCTGCACAGACCAACCACGCTGCATGAAACAACGCGGGAAGAAACGAAGGAGAAGCAGAGAACGTGGGCAGCGAGAAACGGAAGAAAGAAAAAAAAAGAAAAGAGAAAGCTGCGGACGAACAGAGACGCGGAAAAGAAAAAGAAAGAAAAAAAGAAAGGGAAGAAGAAGAAAGCTGGCTACTGCTGGAGGAAGAAGAAAAAGAAATGAAGAAAAAAAAAAGAAAAACAGAGACGCATGGGAAAGACAGCGAAGCGACGACGCACGGAAGGAAGAAGAGGAAAAGAAAGAAAAGAAAAAGAAAGAAGAAGAAAGAGGGAAGAGAGACGGGCCGACCGGACGCACGGGGAAGCAGAGAAGAAAAGAAGAAAAAAAGAAAAGAAAGGAAAGAAAAAAACAGCAAGAAAGCTGGCCGAACGTGGAGAAGAAAGAAAAAGAAAGAAAAAGAAAGAGAAAGCGGCTGGAAGGAAAGAAGAAACGCACATGGAGCAGTGCAATGCAGTGTATTCTGAAGCCTATAAAAGGCTTGGAGGCAGACGAAGTTTTGAGGAGGCGGAGGTTAGATGCCCCATAGAGTGGAGAGCTGAGGTTAGAAGCTC
>QEOT01124299.1:108627-119924 GCA_003123785.1 Pterocarya stenoptera | reverse complement strand
CGTTCGGCTTCGGCAGCTTCTTCTTCTTTCTTTTTCTTCTTCTTCTGTTTCGGCCCGTTTCTCTTCTTCCTCGCTGTCTGCTTCCAGTGCTCGACCTCTCTCTTTTTTTTCTTTTCTTTTATTTTTTCCGTCTCTGCCTCCTTCATGTGTGCGTGAGTTTTCTCTTCGTTTCTTTTTCTGTTTCTTTTGCCCCGTAGCTTCTACTTCGTCGCACTCTGGTTCGGCTGTCTCCAGCTGGTGTGAGGTGCTACCGTGGTGTGAGCTGGAGCTGCTGGTCCGAACGCATGCATGGAAACTAACGGAGGTGGAGATGGCGTTGGGCTTGACTGGGCGGCAGAGATGACTCGTCGGCGTCGTCTGGTGACTTCTGGTGGCTGAAGGTGGCCGACGGACGAGCATGGTGGCACGGAGGCAGCGCACGGCTGCGCTGCAAAAAAGTGGAACTGTAGCGGACGTCGAAGGTTGAAGATGAAGTCGACGACGTGTCGTTTTCGTCTGTTGACAAAACGGCACGTCGTTTAGCTCAGACGGCAGAAACGACTAATGAGCAAAATGACATGTCGTTTTGGTCTGCTGACCAAACGACATGTCGTTTAGCCAGCGCAGAAAAAAAATAAAAAAATAAAATAAATAAAATAAAAATAAAATAAAATAAAATAAAATAAAACAAAATAAAATAAAATAAAATAAAAATTAGACAAGCAAAAATAAATAATAATAAAAATAGAACTAGACAAATAAAATAAAATAAAATAAGATAAAGAAACTAAAATAAATAAAATTTAAACAAGAGATGAAAATAAAATATTAAAAGTGTGTTGTGCATGAGAAATTATTGTCCAAATAAATCACAAGTTATAAAATCAAGCATAAACTATGCTTTTAATCAATTTAATTCACAACTTGGATTTATGCCTCTTAATCAATTTATCTATCTAAAACCAATGATAAAATAATAAAACAATTAAAAATTATTGGTTTTAAATAGATAAAATATGCAATTATGCAGCTCAATCACTCATTGAAGTCCCCAAGAACCAGCCAAGGTGAACCATTCGTGCAACACAAAGTCCTCATTAAGTCCCAGGTTCGGAACCTAAGGCTAACTTCTGGGTTTCCATAAATGCTGGACAAAAGCCAAGAGAAAGAATCACCCTTTACAACGGCATGTAAATGGCAATTGGAATATTTAACAATGGATAAATCAACTTCCCTTTCCCATAACAAAGCTAAACCCCCCTTTCAACCATAGGCACCAATCGGTAAACAATAAGCAAAACCTAAACTGAGCTTACATTGATCAAATTCATGAACTGACAACCTTGTTTCCTGCAAGAACAACACTTCAGGCTCTTCCCTCCTGATCAAATCCTAGAGGGTACGAATGCCCCGTGGGTTCCCAAGCCCACGGGCATTCCAGCTCATAACTCTCATTGGTCACGGCAGCGCTGGAGCCTAGCCGCCACCGATCGATTAGTTGTACCACCATTGTCCTCGTCTGCTACCAACGAAGATTGACTATGTTTTTTCGTAACCCTAAGATCGGAAGCCTCACAATCCCTCTCTATTTTAGTGACCTTTCTCTTTCGCGAACCGCCTAGAAAATCCTTTCCCTCCTTTTGATTCGCATCCGTTTGATGAAAGGCAAACATCCTCTTCCATTTTCTGCTGGACGTCCCATTGGGCCCATAAACTGCAAGGGCTGCACTTGCGATAGCTTGTACATCTATTACTGAAGGCCCAGATACTTTTCTAACTGACTCATCTACAACCGGCTCTAAATGATCCTGCTCCTTCTGGGGCCCATCCTTTTCCACACCTGTTGGGTCCCCTTTTGGGCTAAGGGACATCATGGGCCCCTCCATGAGCTCTTCAGTTGAGGGATTCTGAGAGATCGTCATTGATACAGAGACATGGGGGTCAGCATCCATGACCTGGACGTTAGCCGCCTCCTTCCCTTTACACGATGCGGCTGCTTTCTCTGCATCCTTACTGCTATTTACTCCACCTGTATCGCCTACTAGTTGTTCAACTGATGTCCCCGGTGGATCCTCTTTTTCCATTGACATCTACGGTGATTCCGTTGCAGAATCTGAATGGTGTTCCACTGGACCCATTTTGCTATGGGTTGAAGTGTCTTACCCCGATCTCCAGACCCAAACGCCCTCAACCAAATGCCATATGGGAGTTCTGTAGATTCAGAAGCCAGATTACCCCCTGGGGACAATCCTTATCCGCATGACCCAGACGTCTGCAATTGTAACAGAAGTTGGGCATCCTCTCATAGGAGAAATGGACCCATACGGGTTTTCCAGTTTCGATGTTTATTTTGGTTCCTCTCAATAAAGGTTTGAGTACGTTAATAGCTACACAAACACACATAAACTCACCCCATGTGATTTTCCCTACAGCCAGATCAACCTCCTCCACCGAACCAACCTTGTTGCCAATTAGACGACCCACATACTCGTTTCTTGCCATAAAAGGAAGGTCATGTATTCTGATCCAAAATAGAGCTTCTGAGAAAACAATCTGATGGACCGACTGACCTCCTTCAACTTCCTTCATCAGAATGAGATGCTTGTCTAAGGACCAAGGGCCCTCTCTAATAACCCTTTCTTTATCCCGGATGTCATCAAACTCAACAAGAGACAGCTCAGCGTTCAGATCCCTAAATCGAACCCTGCTCACTGGCCTCCAAACCGTCCTCATCGTAGCCTTAAACATTTTTCTATTAAAGTGTTTTTCACTAAGCAGCTTTAGGGTCAAACACTTTCCCCCACAGCGCAGGGCATTTTCCAACTTTTCTGGCTCCACAACCACCTCTTCATTCTCCTCTTCCGTCAGCGACAAGCGCTGGTACGAAACATTCAGGGAGCTCTCCATAACTTTAGGAAGGAAAGCACAAGACAAAAGGAGGAAAACTGCACGCAGGCAGTATTTTTCGCCTCTACTAAGAAACCTAGAGAGGAAAGATCGCGCCCCAGGTTTTAGCAGAAGTAGAGTGAGCGTCAACTAAGCATGCATAATAGTGAAAATTTTCAACACGAAAAATAGGGGCAAGTCCACAGAAATCACAATGATTTTTATAAAAACAAAATGTCAAAAGTAACACTAGAAGATGGTAAAAAATTTCATTTTCTAAGTTTGAATAATAAGTCTTTAAGACTTGTTGACTTAAAGAGCGTAGGCCTGGGGGTGTCCCAAACGTTGATGCCACACTTCTTCAGAGACCTACTTGAACCAAGTGGAGAAGTGAGCATCATAAGATGGGGACAAAGTATAAAGGTTACCCATATGTAGCCCCAAGGCTATTCAATAGAGAGAAGACCTTCATCTTATGTTGCATAGGGCACCCGATGGCAGCAAGGCTATCACAGAGACCTTTGAAAGTGCGTAAGTGATTGGTTAGGGTGGTGTTTGGTTTTGTCCATAGATATGCAAGCTGCTAGGTAAAGTGCAACTCACACTTCTACGAATCCTGGGCATAGGCTTCCTTCAAAGAGGACCAAATCTAAGCAACTGACTCCAACCTGACAACAAGGCTAAGTGCCTCGTCTGAAAGGGTGCCAATGATCCACCCACGAAGTAGCCTATCTGATTTGTGCCACTGAATAAATTCTTCACTAAAGGAGGTCTAATCAGAGCCTGAAACCCAATCAGGGGCACCATATGTTGGAGGTGTCGAGCTCTCACCGAGAAGATGATCAACCAGGTCTTGGCTTTCTGCCAAGGCCAAAATTTGCTCACGCCGCAGTTGGCAATTGGAGTTGGTGAGGCGCAAGGTAACAAAATTCTCAACGTTGAGGGAGATGGTAGTCATGGGAGTAAGACTTTGCTACTCTCACACAGGCTCTGGTACCATGAAGAAGAGTGCACACAAGGTGTTTGAGAAAAAATACTCACTCACTGTGAGAGTGCCGAGAGTCTTTGTATTCATTTATATACAAGGTACAAGGTTCTATTATGAATAATACTAGCTCCATTGACAGTTGGAATTCAAGATTATACAAGGAAAAATAAAGTTGTAATTATCTATATGCTTCCATCGGGTTGAGAGGTTTTCATCTATAGGCTAGCCTTTGGGTGAGTTGGCATCATGTATATAGACGTGAATCTGTATTTGGTATATCCCCATGATTGGTGCATAGCCGTTGGGGTTGAGCTGCGTTGATATCCTGAAATTAAATGCTAATGGTGGGGAGTTAATTAACTATTTGTATGTTTTACACCCAATTTCAAGGGATCCATTGCATGAATCAGGGGATCCATTACTAACAATTTCAAATGATTGTTTTTGTCGCAAACAAGCTTTTCCAAGGAATACTTTATTTTGCTGCAAATACTATTAAATATATGCACTAAAGAACTACAAGTATTGAACAAAAACTATACAAAATGGAGGTAAATAAGAAACTGCATATTTATGAATGCCAATAAATAAGTAATTGGTAAATAAAAAGATCGAACAAATTAATCTTGCGACGAGGGAGTACTGCCTCTATACTCAACCGCCAACAAACCAAGGAACCTAACCATTATACAACACAAAATTACTAGACGGCTCATTTGCATTAATTGATCCGTAGCTTGCAAAACACAAAACTAGATACACACAACACCTTCGCATGCCGCAATTCTACATTGCAAGACATATCTTGCCGATGCATGCGCGCGAATTAGCTGATCAACGACGATACAGAGTTGAAAATACAGAATATTGTGAACCTTCAAACTATATATTTATAGACCCAACGTACGAACTTATTTTGGCATTACAATAGGCTGAATAATTCGGTTACTGAGAAAATGGAAAATAGATTAGGAAAACACCATTTTTCAGCTTTTCTAAGGGCAACTTAATTCCACATTGTCTACCAGTACTTTTTTCTCTCGGCTGGGAAGTAGCAAAAAGTGAAAGATAAGTGGTTACTACAACATCTAGAGGGGGTGAATAGGTGTAATTCAATTTTAATGTACTATTTAAAAATATTGTCAAACAAGCAGTCAATCAATAAAACAATTCACATAAAAATAATCAAAACATCAATTTGGTCACAAAGTAGAAATTCATTTGAAGAACGTCTTCAAATTCTAAAATCACTTCGGGTGTAAGTCATCATCTAAAATCCACTATAGCAATTTAGTTTGTTACAACCAATTTAGAAACACTCACAAAACCCTTGTAGTAGCTATATCTGGCCTGCAACATCAGGTGTGGCCCACTCGGCCTTTGCATGCATCCAGCTCTAGAACTTCGGCCTTCCTATAGCTTCACGGGGAGAACCTCTCGATCTATTTTTCAACAGCAGCTCCATAATCCCTTCTGGCCAAAGTACATTCACACCAAATGATTAAGCAGTAGTTGACCTCAAGCACAGTAAGATGGGGATCTGATTTAAGAGAAAATGAAAGTATATGGAATGGAATCTTTCTCTATATGTTTTGCTCTCTTTATGCTCTGTGTGTGCTTGCTAACTGAAGAAAAAAACAAGCTTCCGTTTATAGTATGCATGGAACACGGCGCTGAAATCCTAGTCAAAGTCATATTTTTTAACATTCCCTCGAGTAGAGTGTCGAGTGAGTTCAAGCGCATGTTATATCCAAGAATCACTCGAGCCATGAGTTGAGCGGATGTCGAGGGAACTCTTTGTCTGGGTTACCGCTCAAGTGCCATGTCGAGCGGGTGTTGAGTGAACTCTCTGTCTGGATTTCGCTTAAGCGCTATGTCGAGTCGGTGGTTTGCGAACTCTCTATATGAACGTCCGCTCGAGCGAGTGTTGAAAGAACTGATTTCTACATGGGTTCCACTCGAGCTATGTTGAGCTAACTTCAATTCCTTTTCACTTTATCCCACTTAACACTATTACAACACAATTTAACACAAATTGTCACATGAATATGCCAAGACACTTATTTTATACTAACAAAGAATTTTCTCCGTAGATCAACCGTGAGCGTCAAGAAGCTGGTAGGAAAGGGTTTTTTTTTTTGGAATTAATCTCATGCGTTAATGTCACACCCAAAGGTTTCTCCACTTTCTCCACTTTTGTAAGAGATTAGACGTACATCTCTTTAAAAGAAATTAAGATCTTCTTTCAGCGGCTTTCAAGGCGGGGCCATCTCTTTAATTTATAACCACGCATGCATTGGGTCAAGAAAAAAGGCGGTACCAAGCCTGTTTTGTCAAATATTCTTGATCGTTTGTTTTTATTTATGTATATTTTTCTGGCTTGTATTGATTGTTAGGATACACTCGTTCGGCTCTTTGCCCCTCTTATCTTTTATTTATAATATTTGATTTAGAGCTTACATGATTTGTTGGAGAGGACAAGCTCATTAAATTGTAGTGAAAACTTGCCAATTTGAGATGCGGCTGCTTTGGTTGATCTATATACATTAATGAAGCTGTACTTAATTCTTAGGTCGCAAAGACCTCAAAACATCCTATAAAAAAAATTACAATAACAGTAGGATTTTTGTATTTTGCACCAAAAATTAATACTATCAAAATTAACATATCGCACCCTCTAGAATATCCGACTATCAAGATTTTCATGGATAATGGTGCAGAATATTAAAATACAACACCCAATAATTTGAAGGTGCGAGCCTACTTTTTCCTTTCTCAAATTGATAATGTGCAACAATATTATCGCTTTCATTTATTGTTACACAATTATTCATTTATTGAAATCACGCGACTAATTAATCTAATAACTTGAAAAAAAAATGATTGCAGTATTTAATCCACAACATAATTATACAAGTCCTCTTAAACAATCTATTTATTGCATTTTGACAAAGAGCAAGATCAGAGCATTTGATATTAATTATTAAGTGGTAAAATTATCTAAACTTGGGGATTTCGACCGCATAGAAATCTCCTCTAACTCATTAGATGCCTCCAACCTCTTAGACATGCTCTTAATATGCAGCTGCCTGGATTTCGACCGCGTAGAAATATCCTTCAACTCCTTAGATGTTTCCCACTGCATGTACACCTGTCACATCATAATTATATATGTTGATCAGTTTCTAAGATTTCTACTCGTTATAAGTTACATCTAAAAGTTATCAATTGTCACATTATATTCATAAAAGATTAAATTTCTACTGATCACAAATTTTCACATTATTATATTCTTAGACTAGGAAAAGAGGAAAAAAAAAATAGTCAGGTGTGAGTTGTGGGAGTATTGCTTATGTATAGTATTCCTCTTACAAGACTATCATGAAATGATACTTTTAAATGCATGGATTGGAGAAAATTTCATCCAATTTAGTCGAGAGAAAAACGTTGTTCTTAATATTAGTACAAGGTTTTCCTCCAAATTGGATCGGAAATAATTAAGAATCCCACAACCTAATTATATATATATATATAAATTATATATCAAAAATATATATAGTAGATAAACCATCCTGGCCTAACACGTACACGTACTTTGTCATACCAGTACTGGTCCCTAAGATACATTGGAATTTAATCATTCAATTTATACCTTCATATGTGAGCTAGACTCTTTTAATAAGTAGACCACCTAATATAAAATATTTAATTAAATAAGTGAGAATTCAAATTAACGACCTCTAAACATATATCTTTATAAAATATCACCACTTTTTCAAAAAAGTTTGAGCTGTTACGAATTGAATAAATGAAAATAGTTAAAGTTCAACCATATTCATACATACACATAATTATGGAAATAATAATAAGAAGATGAAGAAGATGATGATCAGCACCAACCTCCAAATTTCCGATGAAGTATAAAAACATAATCAAGCCAAAGATCGAGATTAAAACTGTGAAGCAGTTTTCCCAATAATAAGGACTTGTTTCAAGGTTTTGACCAAGTGAACTGCCAGAAAATGATCAGAAAACATTAATATATATATATATATATAATATGCTCAAAATGAATAACAATTTATAACGTCTTTTTAGCTTCAAATTATTATCTTTAATTTGTTGAAATTAATATTGTGGTAGTTGAATTACTACTTTGACATGCACATTGGACATTTAAACTATAATTTTTAATCAAATATCACTTTCATTCGATTTTAATCATTGAAATAAGTAAAGAATAAAAAAAGGTATCATGCACATCTTAGTATTTAATTTTGGTAGTACGATTTAGTTATGTCTCAAAGTAGTACTTTCAATATATTATGTTTGATTACATTGTAAAATGGGTGAGGAATTAAGTAATTTAAAGGAACAAAATGCATGTATGATTATGTATCTGAATAAAAAATAAAAAAAGTGTAACATGCACGAACCTCAAATTTCGCAGTCCCCACCAAAAACAGAACATAGCCTTCTGCGGAAAATCCATGGACTCCAGAATACCAGATTCACGGGCGTNTAACATGCACGAACCTCAAATTTCGCAGTCCCCACCAAAAACAGAACATAGCCTTTTGCGGAAAATCCATGGACTCCAGAATACCAGATTCACGGGCGTCTTGGAATATTCCAAAATTAAAGAGAGTGGTATTTGGGTTTTTTAAAGAGCAAAAATTATTTAAAAATGTGATATTGCCACGACCACCACGACAGTTAAAAGAAGTCTTGTTACATCCGGGATCATGCTTACAGGCCACGTGCCAGCACGTGGTCTCTCGTTCGATGGAGAAGAAGTACCAAAAAGCACCCAGTATCTGATGATCAAAGATAAATATAATTTCATTCCCAAGTAATTAATTATAAATTAGTAGAGATAATAATAAATGATGAAAACATACATGACTGGCAACGAGATACAGAAACAGATTGAACCCAGCTTTCATCACTATAAAACCTTTCGTATTCTTGGGGCTTTCTGCGTTCTTCACTTTAACATGAGTAGTCTTGTTGACTATTTTCCACAATCTGTGGATACGGAAAAGTCTTGGCACATATTGCAACATTACAACTGCATTTAGGAATTTCCTTCCGTGCCGGAATTTCGAACCTCTCATTTCAGAAAATATAATTGGCACTAGAAACTGTTCATGTTCATAAATATAATTATAGGAGGAGATCAATGGAATAATGTTTTTGTTACGATCCATTCTTAAGAATATAATACAAGATATATAATTTACATTAGGATCATGCTAACAAGAAAATGATTTTCCCAACTTGGATGTATATAATACAAAAGATATATAATTTAATTAGTAATATTGCTTGGATGATAAAATTAGAAGCAGAAAAGTTTGTGGTAATACCTGGGGGACTGGAAGAATGCCGAGAATGTTAATTATGTAGTCTGACCTCGAGTAACAGTACTCATCACTGCTTGCAACAAAATTCCAACGAGCAATCAAATTCCCAAAAGCAATCAAATCCAGGAACGATCGCACACAAATAGCAATGATTGTCAAAGTATTATCTAAAGCAATGCATTTGGTAGTCTCGTTGATGACAGGAAGATAATAGAACAAAGGGTCCACTGCTACTGCAACTACGCACAACACTAAAAGCGCCACATCCCAATATTGGAACCACCTCATCCTTTGTTCTGAATCAATACCATCATTCTTGGGGCCTTGCCTCTCAACATCCTCGTCCCTGATCAGCACAACATACGTATATATAGTGACCAAAAAACATTAATAGAGGTAATAATTATATATATATATGAGATAAAATAACTATTATTATCCATCATCATTTTAGCTATTATTACTTCATTTCCGATGTGTTATTGAATCGTGAGTGTAAATTATTTGATATCAAGATAATAAGATCATAAATAACATTTTTAAGATTGACGAAGAAGAAGATGCTCACCTTACTCGCTCACTTCCTCCAGAATCCCAACGACGACTCATAACTAAAGCTTACAAATTGTCGAATAAAGACCAACTCCACGAACTTCGATCTCTTAGTATCCAGAAATCCGGATTTGGAGCACGGGGAACTACATCGACCAACGTACAATGCGGATTTATAGAGTAGAAAATGAACTGGCCTGCAGTTAAAGTTTGAGCGAGGAATAAAGACAAGGATTTAGATTAAATGATAAAGCAAGAAGTGACAGAAAGTTGATTGTCGTTTGTGCTTTTTATCTATCTTTTTGTGTGATAAAGAGAGAGCACTTTAACCCATACATGTGATAAAATAATCGAGCAAAAGAGGAAGGAAGCAGATATAAGAGATGAGAGCACTCTATTATTGGGTATACGATTAAAGTTTCATATTGACCGGAAGTGAAGAGGATCGTGAATATATAAGGATGGATAAATATTTTTATTAAAATAAGATTTTTTAGAGTAAAATTTAAGAGTAAATTCATGAGAGCTTAGATTTAAAGTGGACAATATCATATTAATATAGATATTGGTGGTATCCATAGTCCTAACAAGTGGTATTAAAGCCAGGTTCGGAGTTAGTCATGGTGGATAAATTCTCGGAATGCAGAACGAAGGTGGTGGGTCCCGGTTTGCTTACGATGGGATCCGTAGATGAGCTCTATTGGACAAGCGGTGTGCTCCGAATTCTTCATGACAATGAAGAATAGTTGATCTGAGATAGAACAAGCTCCCAAGACAGGTAGTACTCCATGTAAGGCGTGTGCTTCCAACACAATGAAGTGGAGAATCTTGATTAGTAGAGAGTGGACAGATGGATGATCGTTTGAAAGGTAGCTCGATGGTCCTTTGTTCTCTCTCTTTTTTCCATTTTTTACTCCATTTTCTATTCATTTTTCCGATCTGTCCTTGACTCTTCTCCTAGGTTCTGGTTTTATTTTTGGGTTTTGCCAATTTTTTTTCCAGTTCTTATCTTTTCTCTTTTTTATCACCCCTTGCACTGCTGTTGTCTAACATTTTGTTTTCCAATTTTACCTTCTATTTTCTATTCATTTTCCAACTCTGACTTCTTCTAGGCTCTGGTCTTTTTATCTTTTTTTATTTTTATTTCTTTTTTTTGGTTTTGCCAAATTTTTATACCAGTTCTTAGCTTTTTTATCTTGATGGGGCTATGTCCACCGCTTCTAGTTACCGTTGGAGCTATCGTTAGGTATAATTGATCTTTTTGTTTTGTTTTGTTGGTTTTTTAACATATAATTTTTTAACACTTTTAAATATTTAAAAAAAATTAAAAAAATTACAATATTATTAAAAAATATTTCTTTAATCACTATGTAAAAAAATAAAATAAAATAAAAAAATTCCAACGATAACACCGAACAATAAAAACCAGTGGTGAGAGTATAATTTTTCTTAAAAGATTACAGAAAAACAATGTATTACAGCCACCGCTGGTAGCTTTTGGTGTGTGTGTGTGTTTTTTTTTTTTT
>QEOT01124299.1:21136-104415 GCA_003123785.1 Pterocarya stenoptera | reverse complement strand
ATATTAATTTTTTTTTTTTTTTTTTTTTTTTTTTTTTTACTTAGTGATTAAGGAAGTGATTTTAAATGTATTGATGTATTTTTTTTATTTTTTAAATGTATTTAAATATGTAAAAAAAATACATAAAGTAAAATGAAAAAAAAAAAAAAAAAAAAAGTTACACTGGGCGGTAAGCCCAGCGGTAACTCTGGGGCGGCAGAGTAGCCGCGCCCTTATTCTTTTTAGGGAAATGCTACATCCCTGCTGGGGCTCCCACTGCTGGGGTGTTGTAGCACATATTGTATTTGTTTTTTTTAAAAAAAATTTATATAATTTTTTTTAACAATTTTAAATATTTTTAAAAAATTAAAAAAATCATAATATTATTAAAAAAACTCTTTCTTAATCATGAAGTAAGAAGAAAAATTATAAAAAAATATTTTTTGTTGCTTAATGATTAAGAAAGTATTTTTTAATGATTTGTTTTTTTACTTTCTAATTAAGAAAGTATTTTTTAATAATATTGTGAATTTTTTTTTTTTAATATTTAAAATTTTTAAAAAAAATTATATAAAAAAAAACCTTAAAAAAAACACCTCACAAAGTAAAAAAAATTATTATGTTTATCTTGTAAATTAATTCTAAAAAATAAAAAATTATATTTCTGATAATTTCTTCTGTTATATATTTACATGGAGTAGTTAATTCTAATAAATAAATAAATAAATTCTTACTATATAATAATTTTAGATGAATGGACGACAAAAGATATAAAGGAAACAAGGACAATAAAATAAACATTTCTGCTTCTACTGCTGTTGCTGACTCTTTGATTTTGAATTTTGAACTTCCGATAACACATATAGACTGTTTCAGCTTTGCTCAGATCTGGAAGAGAAAACAAATAATGTCATTTATTTCAATATTTATCCAAAAAAAATATTCAACTGTAAAGAAAGAAAATAAACCCCAAATAGAATAAGATAATGAGGCCATATGAGAGAAATTATGCTTTATATCGACTGACATAAACCAGTACAAAAGGATATGTATATTAACATCTATTCAGATCTATAGGGAAAAATAACAACCAAAATAAATTATTTGGAAGTCTGAGATAATAACATCTCCGATAATGACATCTCAGAGAGAGGGATAGAATAAATAAAGAAGAAGCCAATATACTAGAAACGAAAGAAAAATAAATTCCTTGTAACTTTCTTCATAAACATAACTCAAACATAAAATACTTTTCATTTGTAATTTAAAATTTTCAGCAATTTTCATCTAATCATTATTCAAACACAAAAATTAATACAATTTTTACAATTTTTTAAAAAATGTTAAAAATGTATATTTAAACAATTATTTAACTTTATCTATTCACTTTCACAATCTTCAATATAATACTTATATTAAAAAAAAATATTTGTCCAATTTTTTCTCCATGCTTTTCCAAAATTCAATAAAACATCTTCACTCAAATTATTTCATTACTATTTACAAAATTTTGAGATACTTTGATAATATCTTAAGCATCCAAATAGTATCGAGTCTAAAACAATTAAGGTAAGATCCACTACCTTTGACCTAACTTATCCTAAGCCAAAATCGGTGAGATCCACTTATACCTTTGACCTAACTTATCCTAAGCAAAAGTCAAGCCCCATCCCTATTTCCTAGAGCATGGTCTTACTCCTCTAAGTTGTCACAAAAGTAACTATGTGTGTCCTCTTTCGCTCTTTCATTTTGAAGTGTATGTGTGCAAATGACAGGCGACATCTACTTTAAGATTAGGTTGTAATCTAACCAAGCCGAGCTGGTTTTTGGATTGTTGAGCTCAGCTCGACTTAAAAAAGTTCAGCTTGAGCTTGAGCTTGAGCTTGAGCCCGATCTCGAGATTTTTTTCCGATCTTTGTTTGAGCTTGGCTTGATAAGCTAAGTTTTCAACTTGAGCTCGATTAAAAAACGAGCTCGAGTTGAGTCGAGCCAAGCCTAACCGAGTAGAGTCGGAGTTGTTTATATTTTAATTTTTTAATAAAATTCAATAATTAAGAAATTAGATAAATAATAAATAAAAATTTTAAAAACTAACAAGTATATCCTTTATTGAATTAGAAAATTGTAAAAAGTGATAAATAATTAGTATTTAACTAGTTTATATTTATTCATAATAACCATATATTATATGCTTACATAAATTACCAATACATATAGATAATATGATAGTATAAATCAATATTTCATATATGGTTTCTTACATACTAGTATATGAAATTATTAAATCTTACTAGCTAACTATTGTATAAATTATAATAGCTATAAAGTACATTCAATATATAGACATAATTAATTAAGTTACATATTATATGTTTAATTATAAAAGGTGTTATGCTTATAATTTGTGGGGAATAGACCTGCAAACCGCGCAATAATCAGTGAACCAGACAGTCACATACAAATATTCTTCACTCGCTCGTCTCGTTGACTTCGATTTGTGGCCTCGGTTTCTACCTTGTTCTCGTTATAAAAAAAAATACAAAATTAGAAAAACTCTACTCATCATTTTTGTACCAAACATCTCACATGATTTTTTATTTTTATATTTTTTTCTTTAGAAATAACTCCTGTATATAATGGATCAAATTATGATGTAAAATCCAATTTATTGCCATAATATCTATATTTCTAATAAGAATGCTTATTTTTCTATTTATTCAAAAATACAAATGAGGGTCGCGATTACCTGGTTTTTGGGTTGGAGAATTGCTCGTTTGACACCTAACAATATCTTTATTACGATATTCTCTCCCAACAAACGAAAATATATAAATAAAATTAGAATATTATACTCTCTGCGTTACAATAATCTTTTTATTATTTTAAAACAAAAAAATTTATTCATCATCTCAATTTCTATATTTTTGGGTGAAGTCTGGAAACAAGTCAACCCATACAAATATTAATCCATCCTTTTTTTTCTACTTTTGAAAGGGACAGAAATGCATGGGTTCCCCATACAGGTTCTTAGAGCACTAGCATTGAATTCATTAAATTTTCAAAATTTGATAAAAAGTGCATGTTTTCCATAAATGTAAACCCTTCACATCCATAATCCCACATTGGATTAGCTATTGGATTTATCAAAATAATAATATAATATTATTTTTTTAATAATAATATTTTTAATTTTTTCTTTCATATCTTGTAATAATTATACTAACCATATGTTAAATAATTTAATTTGATACTTAAATTTTTATGTCTCAATTAATTTTTTTTCCTCAACTTAATTATCCAACACACACATTTTGCCAGTTTGCACATCCAATTTGAAATATTGAGGAAAATTAATATCTATTTGCACGGCATATACAATTCAGGAATTATAAAATAAAAATTAATTCTCCTTGTAGAAGCTGCCAGTTTTTTCATTCATTCACAAAAAAAACTCAAGAATCAACTCCATGAGGTGCATCACGTGATCAACTCCCCTTCCATCACTTGTTGCCATCACTTTAACATTAGAATCAAGAATAAACTCCAATGCACTACATATGTTCAACTCAGAATCAACACAAAATACTTAGAAAATAACACTTTAACCAACAAAACTAATCCATAACACTTCACAAAATAATTCTCCTTTTAGAAGCTGCCAGTTTACACATTCATTCACAAATAAATTCACTAGCACGAATTCAGATGCATTCACTATAATCAACTCAGATTCATTCACACTTTAACATTCATTGTCTCACAATCACTTCAATCTGCAACAACCATTACACAATTTAAAAGGCTGCCAACCCAGCAATTAAACTCAACATTCACTTTAATCTAATTCACTGCCATCACAGAAAATATTTAACGCTCACTTGCTGCCATCACACAAGCATCTCAAACATGTCAAAGTTGACATTAACTTTAATCTAACATTCACTTTAACATTAACTTGTTGCCATCACACAAGCATGTCAAACTTAACAAATATGTTTCAGATTACACCAACTTAACTTGTAATACATACTTCCTGTCTTTTCTTTTGGACATGCTATTTTTTAGAGCAGGTTTGTACCAATATACTAGTTTCATTGGAGCCACTAATGAAGCCACTAATTTATTTCCTTGCAGGTTTGTACAATAACCCCATTTTATTTCCTTTACTACTGGAATCAAGCCAATAATTTAATTTCAAAATGTTAAAGATGCTTCCAAATGCATTATATTAATTTGCAGACAAATAGTTCAAGTAGCTAAAGAATTTGGAAGCTTCCAAATGCTTCCAAATTCTTTTTCTGTATTTGTATAGACAAAATGTTAAACTATCCTAGAAAAGCTGTTAATGAATACAAGCTGAGGATCGTACCACTTGTTTGACAATCTGCAACACTGAGTGCGCCTGAAAATCAGCAAAAAAAAAAATGAAACCAAAGTCAGTAAAATGTATGTGTTCACCGAGAGCAAAAGCCCCCATCGGGGCTGATCAATTCTATTTCTTCTTCAAACTAGGGTTGCAGAACATTTGAGGGGAATAAGTGAAGCATTGTGTGAAAGGAGAGGAAGTGAAGCACGAACCTGAAAGGAGAGAAACCAGTGTGGCTTTGCTCTGCTTCTGCGTGAAGGATCGAAGCTGAGACGAAGAATCGGGCATGGGCACTGGCAATGCGAAAACGAGAGAAAGAGAGAAAGGGGACGGTGTGCCTATGGAGGTGATGGAGATCCTCTGAAACCCCAGTGGATGAAGTTGAACTGCTCTCCTCTCACAGCAAAGGGAATGGAGGGAAGAAACGGAGAGGGAGAGGTAAAAAGGGAGAGGAAGAAATGTGCTGAGAATCGGGAAGGGAGAGGAGAGGAAGAAAGAAATGGAGAGGAAGAAAAAAGGGGATTCAAGATTTGGAGGGATTTGACGGTGAAGATAAAAGCAGAGAAGAGGAAGAGAAAGAGAAAGAAATTGCTAACGAAGCCGTGTGCACCACTTCCTATTCACTGCCAACGTGGTACCACTACGTGACCCTACCAATTGCAGAAACTGGATGAATGATGTATCTGAATGCGATATATATATCGTGTGTGTGTGTGTGAATTAAGCACATGGATAATCTACAAAGTTTTCTGCCTGTCCATGCAGTTAAAAGAAAAAGACATTGCATTAATTATTTTTGCTTCATATTTCAAATACAGATATTGATCAGTTGCTATAGGACCAATAAAAAGGTAGATAACTCTCAAAAAAATAAAATAAAAAGGTAGATATCCATAGCTAGCATTTATTATTGATAAGACATCTTCCCATTCACTCATGCCAACGTAACCACGTGACGGAAGCTGAATTCGGAGATGAGTGACGTACCTCCAAACCATAAAAACGTTTGAAATACATGTCGTCTGTTTCGTATACGACAAAATGTAAAGCTGATCGTTACTTTATGCTTTTCAGAAGGGACTGTTTTTTCACGGGAGTGTAATGAAAACTCCTCTGCCCCACATCCAGCTCATCTCGGGCTCATCATTGTACGTTGAAAATGTGCCCGTCGTTGATTTTAAGCACAACTTATTTATAAATAAATATTATATATTATAATAAAATAATAATTTAATAATTTTGGAAATAATTAATATTTTTATTTGATATTTTATAAAATAATTTAATTAAACAAAATAATGTCATCTTATAATATTATTATGAAATATATTATAAAAAATAAAAATTGGATAGATAATTTATAAATTATTATTTATTTATAAATATTTTTATAAATAAAAAAAATCATTATAAATATCATACAATAATTTGTAGAACTCACATTTATCTCATCTTCAAAAATTAAAAATCATCTCATCTCACTTTCAATCTAAACACATAAAATTTTCAAAAAGCATCTCATTTCATCTCTATTCAATAATTTCATTACTATTTATAAATTATCTCCATTCATCTCATGTTATCTCAGAATCTACTTGATTTGTTTTCAGAAAACATCTCATCTCATCTCATTTGATAAGGGTGGTCTTGAAGGAAAAAAAAAAAAAAACCAAGCTAGCAGTGTTGCTCTGTCTAGCAGATACAGCATACATGAACCTGCTCTAAGCCTCTAATGGCGGATAAAACATCTTACTTTCGTGGCAAACATGTTCTCCAACCTGTCTTTATGGTGAGAAATAATACATTTATCGACCGGTAAGCTAGTAGCAAAATTTCTTTTGCCATGGGTCGCTTCGTGACAATAAATGTTTTAACATTATAACGTTTGGTGAAAAATAAATATTCCCACAATCACACTAGTCGGGGAAGATCATTTGCTATGAAGTTATATCATGGAAATTTCCTGTGAATGGTTTCGTGGTAAAGTTCATGTCTTCCATTAAGATTTTCCTTGTAAAAATCGTATCTAAATGTATTAACCCACCAAACGTGTCATTACAATAAGATTTTTTTGAGGATAAGTGTTGGTGGAATTCGCCATTTCGGAAACCCATTGTTAGTCGGAAAAGATTATTTATTGCGAAATTACATGATAGGAAATACGCATTTCCCATGAATTCTTCCTTGGCAAAACTGAATTGTATTTTTTTTCCATTGGCATAAAATTGTGGCTAACTAGTTGTTGTCATGGCAATTTTTGGTGGTAATTAGTCTTTCACGACTATCATCAGGTTTGGTTCACCCCTTAGATATCATCACATTAAAATGTTTGTTATCACCAATGACAACTAGAAAACATATGATCTGTTATCCCACAAACATATCCAAGTACAATAGCTAGTTTTGAAACTCTTTCAATACAATATACCATCATTAACAAATAACTTGAACACTGCCTCAAAATATAACAAACCTGACTTCAAATAAGCAACATATTATACATTTCATTATATGGCATTGTAAGTTACAACTCTGTCCACATTATGTCAACCAAGTAGTTAAAGGCCATGAAACCTACAACTGCAAATGCTTGCAAATGGAATCCAAGGACAGGAGGGAATTACAAATCCTTGTACCACTTAAACTGCATATATGATAATTGCAGGACATATAGACACTTTCCAAACCAAAAAAACACATGCTGCAGTCATGTCCCTTCTCTATCCAAGCTGTGATCTGGAATACATCAACAGTTGTATCTTTCATGGACTCTATATATTATATATCTACCAACTTGGATGGTATATCATTTTACATGAAGTGGCATATTCCAAGAAACATTCTGCTATAGCATATACAATGCTATAGCAGAATACTGCTATATCAAGTGACATTATAATATATCCATCATTGGGAATTACTGCAGTGGCATATATATATCCCAAACTTTTTCAGCTACCTTTATATGAAATTAACATTTCCATCAAGGCCCTAGCATGATATCTACTGATGAGACAATGCAATAATAATAAACTGTGTAATTCCATGAACTATTAGAATATATACTGTGTAATTCATCAGCAACCAATACTATATCCCATATTGCAAGTTATTGTAACAAATTATATTCAACTAGTTTGCATGTAGTTTTTCTCTGGTTAATTCTACTTGATCTACACGATCACACTAGTTCACATTATATTTCGTGTCAATAAGTTATGGTTCTCATGGCGAGTAATCATCATCAAACTTGGACCACCTTGAACTATTATTTCATCCTACATGGATAAAGATTAACATGTCCAATACAGGAAATATGAAAGCAAGCCATTGAATACTCCGCAGATTGGTGCCCCCACAATCCAACCAACCCACCACTGGTTTGATTCTGTGAATTGTAGTTAACTATTCGTACATGCAAAATTCCAGCAGTTTTTTTTCCCAACACCAACCAAAAATGAAACTAATAAACACAACGCTCTCTGGGATAAATTAATAAAGTATCGAACTAGTTAAATTCTCACATGGCAGTGGACACACCTAGCTTTGGCTCAACCATTACAATATATACACATATCTATATAATATAATGCAAAACAGTACTGTTGACCATCAATGGCTAGTTGTATTCTGATTTTCATATATCCCACTTGTTAGAAGTGGATCTAAACTACTTGTGAATCATTGTCATGTATTCTAAGGTTAGCTAACACTAAGCAAACTGCTAAGCACATTAACACCAATCTGACATGTGCCAACCAATGTCCTAGTATGCTAACCTCATCCACTATGGCTTTATTTTATCAACTTGAGAAACAGCAAGTCCAAGTTTTATACTTACTGCTATCCAAGGAATACAGCGCGCGCTAATGCAAACGAGTTGAAAGGCTCTTCATCTCCACCATCACCTCTCTTACATTCCATGAAATAGGGCTGCTCATGGATTTGCTGAAACCTGCATAGTTCCAAAAGTGTAGATATTAGCCTACTTGGTCTGGTTTATCTTATACAACGTACACAGTCTACAAACCATTAATTAAAACTGAAAAAATATAGACAAATTACCCCTTCATGCTATAACCACAGCTCTCCCTGAAAGCTAGTCAATCAAAAGTGATATCTTTTTCTAGAACAACTCAAACTCATTACCAAAAAAAAGTTACATGATCCCCACCTTACTTTTCCTCCATGGTTCTTACATACCCAGCCCCTCATCTTCCTCCTATGCAAGTAGCAAAATATTTCCAGAATGTACAATCGTCCATGGCCATTGGATTGATACCATCCACAAAACAATCCACAAAAAATCCAGCAAGCGAGATGCCTAAATATCACCCTATGAGTCTCTCTATGAGACTCACTATCTCCCTCCAACTCAGACACCCGATAGTTCATGACTTTCTCATATTCAGAAAAATTCTTCCTCAAAGCTTCAATATCACCCATCATCTAGTCTAGCTTGCTTTTTTACATTTCCGCATCACTCTTGTTCCGTTCATTCTCCTCTGCTAGACGAATAAAAGTTTTGTTTTTCTTCATTGAAAGAGAGGGGTCTGGAATGACCATGTGCCCCATCCCTACTGCGTATCTAGATTTGAATCCCAACACGTCTTTGAATATATATATATCAATATCTAACACAAAAAAAAAAAAAAAAAACAGCTGAAAAAAAAAAAGCATTTCAAGTAATGAATTTTTGTGGCAATATACCTTGCATGTTCCGCTTGCCCACCTTTCACAAAGTAGCTGCCAAACAGGTTTTTCCACCATGGATGTCCCACCACGTAGGGCCTCCTCATGCGATACATATTTTTTGTAGACTTTTGTGTAGTGCATAGTGATATGCATTATACTTATCGGACAAATGTGTTACAACCCGGGAGATGGTTGTCCTTTATCCAATCCAACACTTAATCTGCCTGCAAGTTCAAAAATGATTATTGTTACTATCATCATACACACATTAGGGAAAATGAGTCGACAACCAACTTTTTTATTTGGTTAGTATAAAATAAAGTCCTACTCTAACATGGTCTATGAGCTCTGGCTTCTCCTCCTCAGGTACATAACTACAATTTTTAGGCCTCATGTCGGCATGTACTTTAACGATCCACGTCAGGCGACCAGTAAAGATGGCTGCATTCTCGCACGATGGACCTCGATGACCATCCTTTATAACCAAAGGGATCTTACCCACCTTTTGGAGGCATTCAAATAGTGTGCCCCGTGCATTCTCTCGCCCCGTTTCTTAATAGCTGGATCTATATCTCGAACATCAGACCTGTTAAACCCATCACCTAAAGTACGATCCAAAATCCATAACAAAAGCATTTAAGTTTTCTTCTGTGATTTGATCACAAAAGATGCATAATTGTGCTGTAAATGGATGGCATACCTGTATTAATATTTCCCTCTCCACCTTATGCTACATCCATGCACTCTTGTACACCCGCACCCCCTACTGCCTGAGTCGATTCATTTGGGTCAGGCTCGTCTCGTAAAATTGTTCTTGGCGACAATGCTTCTGAATTTGGGCTGCTACATGTGAAGGGTCTTGAGTGTCGGACTCGCCCCCTCCTTGTGTTCTTTACAGATTTCCACATCCTTGCCTTTGTTGGGATTCAATTTCAAGAATGTCGTAACTTGCAATTCAATTAACATGTTATAAATCAGCTTGCAGCATATCTCAATGAATGAAGTCATATACATTGTCATGATTTAAGGCATTTTTGTTGTAGGTTTATTTGCTCCAGCCCATATTAAATCAGAAATAATAAAACATGTTGAATACATCCAGCAAACATCAAAATCATGTGTCAATGAAACTGCTATGTTTTAAATACTAAATCCCGTAGCAATGCTATGGCAGCCAATCTCTCACCAGCTAAACTTTAAAACACTACTCTACATCTGTCCACTTGCTTATGTTTTAGTTATGGAGAAGATTGACTTCCTTGAGAAGTCCTACCATTTCTTTCCATTAAATTATTTCCTGGTGAGATCTATGGGCCGGGGAGCATTGTTGAAAGTAGTGTCTCTGTGGGCAAAAAGCAAAGTCCAATATTTTTTTAAAGGCTTCCCGTGATTGCTCTTCTAGGGTGGGATGACCTTTGTTTTTCTACCATCATTTTCCTTTTTCTTTTTTTTTTGGGGTCTCCACCATTCTCTTGGCCACTGACGTAAATATTGGAAGGTGAGTTATCAAAAAAAAAAAAAAAAGTATCGGAAGATAGATCTAAAAAACTATTCCAAGTACAGGTTTTTTTTTTTTTTTTGGGGGGAGGGGGGAACTACAAGAGATTTTATTATTAGAGACGAAATATAAATTTCGTCTAAAAAAAAGGATGACTTTGTAAAAACCTTCGAACGTCTTAAAATCCGTTCGAACCACATTTTCTATGATGAATTACGTAGTCTCAAAACGTCAAAACCGTTCGAATGTTAAAAAATAAGTTCAAACGGTAAAGATTTGGTGGGAAACCTTGGCGGGAAGGTTGCAAGATCGTTCGAACACAATATTTATGCATTCGAACGGAACATTTAGTGTGAAATTAAATTAAAATTGCCGGGATTTTGTTTACACCCTGATCTAACAGAACATAAAATATTTTCGAATGCATAGATTGATTTTATGTAATTAATGAAAAAATATTTTTGTGAATTTTTTATGTTAAATAAATATTACTTATAGTATCATTTTTTACATTAATTGCATCCCAAAAATATAATGTAAGGCGGGAATATAATGTATGACTATTTGAATATTTAAATTAATTATAGAAAATACAAATAGTCATCTTATTTCTTACAAAAAAGCATATTTAATGCTAATAATATATATATACACTACTCGGCCATATCGTGTAGCAGCGTCTCGACTCCAGCAATGCGTGCCTCAATATCAGTCACTCGAGACATGAGCTTAGACTCAATCTCTGTGAGGGTGACCCGGACTGCATCAATGATCTCTGATGTCTGTGCGCGCATCTCTGTACGCACGGTATCTGCAATGTCCTCACGATTAGCACTGTGTGATGCACTCTATGTAGATGTCTCACTAGATATGCCATGTGTACCTCCTTGAGTGTCGACCGCCTCTGTAGTGGGTGCACGAATACGAAATCTGGAGTGTCTGGTACTACGGGACAAGGTCGTTGAGTTGATCGGTCCAATCGGCTCCCGATTACGCTCAAACGTTTCTGGCCTGACTCCTTTTGCTAAAAGCAATGGTGTGAGCATGACTCCAAACGACAATATATCTGCCATAAATTTTTTTTGATAAGTACAAGTATTATATATGTCAAAAGGAGTAACCATGTACATTGAATAAAATAAAACTCTAACTGTCGTAATATAGGTGGCCTCTGATTGAATCCTAGCGAATATATATGTTGCTAGGTCGATAGGTACCTCGCGAGCGACTCGTAACATAATCGTGCCTGGTCCATGCTCACCTCAATCTTGTGTAGTCGAGGATCGATGTTGTTGGCTATTATAATGCTCAGGATCTTGAAAAAACTAGATAAGTCCACTTGTTTGATGCTTTTGCTCCCAACATAGGAAGGAGCATCTGAACCCACAACCAACTGACGAACCTCATGATCAGTGAGGCCATCGATCTCATCAGGCATCACAGTATCCTCTTCCTCTGTAGTCTCCCCATCGCCTACTCGTGTAGACTCTCTAGGCACCACGTTGGGATATGCAGTGGGTAGTCGAGGAATACCTAGAAAATCAGCAACTGCATCAATTGAAAAGCGTGACGTCTTGGACGGAAAAAGTATATGCGTCATCCTCCTGGCTGGCACGACCAAGTTCTGTATAGAACTCAGATACAATATTAATGTAGGAAGCTATCTTGTTCGTCCCTTCGTCCTTCTGATCGATGATCGGTGTCCAACCACGATTCAGAAAGATAGATGCGAGAGAATGTCCCTCCCATAGAAGATCCCTAAAATCTCCTATCTTCACATGTCTCTCGAACAAAACAGTCCTCTCTCGAACTTCTTCACTGGATGATTGCCCTGACACAACCCGCTTCTTTCTCCGAGAAGACATTGAATGATGCTAAATTTATGATATAAAATTAAGGACAATGATTACAAAATATCATAATTATAATTTGTGAGTGTTAATTATATCTATCAAAAAATTAAAAAAATAAAAATATCCGTTCGAATGCTTAATAACACGTTCCAACGGCCATCTATGTGCGTTCGGCCATTAATAAAAATACGTTCGAACGCACATAGAAGTCCGTTCGAACCGAATAGTTGTCGTTTCTTTTTCCGTTGGAACGTCTTAGTTGACGTTCGAACGTCAATCTCTGGTTCAAAATCGCCCATGGCTAAGTCGACTCAGCCATTGCAAAACCTTAAATCTACCGTTTAAAACCTATATTTTTTCCACCCACAACAACAATGAGAGCCCGGGATCCTTATGGTCATCCTGCCCTCCATTTCCAGCGAACTACGGGATTAAAAAAAACCTCATTTTCAACCCATTTACCAGTTTTATAAAAAATAATTGGTAAAAAGCGTTGGGGGAGGAGATACCTGTTGTGGGTTGGAGAGTGGTGGTGGACGGTGGCTTCGACGGCAACGTTGGGCAGCAAGTGGCACTAGAGCGGTGGAGTATGGGAGACTTTTCATTTGGTGCGTTCTAATGGCACGGGGTCTGGACACGAAGCCTCAAATTTATTTTTTTCCGTTCGAACAATTATTAATGGTGTTCGAACGCATTTTAAAAATATACAATTGGTTCGAACGTGGATGAATACCGTTCCAACGGTTAAAAAATGTTGGTTATTATTAAAATTTTTACATAATATAGTATATATACTTATACTACTTATATATAATACTTATACAACTTATAATACGAACTACTTAATTATTATGTACTAATATTTATACTACTACTTATATATACTTATAATACTACAATATGTTATAAGTATATATACAACTATATAATTATATAATAGTATAAATATAATATACTACTATCTAATTATATACCACTATATATATAATATACTTATATAGTTATAGTTATACTTTTATATATTTGTTCACTTATATTATAGTGAAATATACAACTATAAAGTCTTGTATACTTATATATTTATAACTATCGTATAATATACTTATATATAATACATACTTATAAGTATAAATCAATACATATAATTAAAAAAAGAAGATATATCATATAAGAGGATATATCATATACTACTACTTATATATACTTATACTTACATACTCATGTTATATATATATATATACTACTATATAATTATATATATATACTACTATATATGTAATATACTTATATAGTTATATTTATATATATTTGTTCACTTATATTATAGTTAGATATACAACTATATCTACTTATATAGTCTATACTTATGCTAATACTATATAGTATAATACTTTAAAAATAAGAAACATAAGATTTATTTAATACATAAATTACAATTAATACCTAAAAGATAATGAGGTTAAAAGCTATAAGGTATAATTAAAAAATAATTAAATTTAAATTATGATTAATAGTTTTTAAAAAAGTATCATAAGATTTATTTAATACATAAATTCCAATTAATACTTTAAAGATAATGAGGTTAAAAGCTATTAGGTATAATTAAAAAATAAGTAAATTTAAATTATGATTAATATTTTTAAAAATAAGAAACATAAGATTTATTTAATACATAAATTACAATTAATACTTAAAAGATAATGAGGTTAAAAGCTATAAGGTTATAATTAAAAAATAAGTAAATTTATATTATGATTAATACTTTAAAAATAAGAAACATAAGATTTATTTAATACATAAATTACAATTAATACTTAAAAGATAATGAGGTTAAAAGCTATTAGGTATAATTAAAAAAATAAGTAAATTTAAATTATGATTAATAGTTTTTTAAAAAGTATCATAAGATTTATTTAAGACATAAATTCCAATTAATACTTTAAAGATAATGAGGTTAAAAGCTATTAGGTATAATTAAAAAATAAGTAAATTTAAATTATGATTAATATTTTTAAAAATAAGAAACATAAGATTTATTTAATACATAAATTACAATTAATACTTAAAAGATAATGAGGTTAAAAGCTATAAGGTTATAATTAAAAAATAAGTAAATTTAAATTATGATTAATACTTTAAAAATAAGAAACATAAGATTTATTTAATACATAAATTACAATTAATACTTAATAGATAATGAGGTTAAAAGCTATAAGGTATAATAAAGAAAAAAAGGAAATTTAAATTATGATTAATACTTAAAAATCAGAAAGATATCACGTTCGAATGTGATTTGGTTTACTAGTGGCTTGGTTTACTAGTTAAGAGCTATATGGATTTAAGTGTTACTTTTATATGCATGTAATTGAACCTTAGACCCATTTGAGAGTTGTGGCTAAACATTCTCTTAAAGAATGTTTGGGTACAACTCTTGAATTGTCCAAAGTGAACAGTTTGAGATTCTATCATCTATATGGCAGATATATTCAGTTTAAACTCTTGTGTTAGTCAGTTAAAATTTTGGTTAAGTGTTTCCTTACATTCTTCGGGTATGCCGTTCGTAAGTTGTTTGACCCATGAATAAGGTCGACGAATTATCGTTACTAGCAAACTTGGAGAATTGTAGGGAAATGTTGTTGAAATTTTGACTAACATTAGCGTTTAAACTAAGTATATATGCGATATAGATGATAGTCTCTCGAATGGAATATGACCAACTACCTTATCAATACTAGAAGCAGTATCCGCTAAAAGACTCTTGTAAATGTCTATCCTATGAATTAGGTTATTTTGATAAACAGACGACGAGTAACGGAAATACAATCGAAAAGAGTTGGATGTTGTTAGGAAATAGATTTGGGCGAGACTTTAAGGAGTATGCACAAGGGGTGAAGTATTTTTTAGAGTTTGCTAGCATGAGTGTTGACAATCGAGGATTTATAAGATGCCCGTGCAAGAAGTGCAAAAATCTTAGTTCTTATAATTTTGTGGTAGTGGAGGATCACTTATTTGTTAATGGAATCGATCCTACATACTCACCTTGGGTCTTACATGGTGAACCATTTCCTAAAGAAAGATTTAGTAGTAAGTCCAGTCAAATGAAGGAGGGTAACGACATCGACATTGACGACATTAATGTGGATGTATCTGATGACAGTGATGATAACGGAGAGGATATAATTGAGATGTTAGGCGATGTGGGTGCAAGAATATTTGGGACGAGAGATGGAGAAGGAACATCTGCACAATCATTTGAGGGAAATGGAAACTTTGGAAGACTGTGGGAGGATGCACAGTGAGAGTTGTATGAGGGGTGCACCCGTCATAGCAAATTGTCTTTCACGGTGAGGTTGCTCCATATTAAGTCTATTTGTCGTATTTCTGCCAAGGCCATCGACATGTTGCTAGAATTATTTAAAGAGGCTCTCCCTCAGGATAACGTAGTACTCCATAATTTGTTTTAGGCGAAGCAATTGAAGCGAGGGTTAGGATTTGATTATAATATCATTCACGCTTATAAAAATGATTGTGTTCTCTTCTGGAAGCAATATGCTCAATTTGATTCATGTCTAGTATGTCATGAGTCAAGATGGACATCCGATAAGATTAATGTATCCCATAAAGTGTTAAGACATTTTTCGTTGATTCCTCGACTTCAAAGATTGTTTACGTCCCGGTTGATTGCGAAAGATATGTCTTGGCATCATACAAAAATAGTCCACAATGAAAACTTTCTCTCGCATCCTACAGATTCCTTACAATAGAACAAATTTGATGTCGAGTATCCATGGTTTGTCGAAGAACCTCGCAATGTACGTCTTAGTTTAGCAACAGATGGTTTTAATCCATTTGGCAACATAAGTACTTCTCATAGTATTTGGTCTATCATATTAATACCCTATAACTTGCCACCTTGGAAGTGTATGAAGGATTTGTATTTTATAAAGACTCTACTGATACTAGGGCAAAGGTCACCAAGGAACGAATTAGATGTATATCTGCAACCATTGATTGCGGAATTGAAAGAGCTGTGGGATCAGGGCGTCAGTTTGTATAATGCGGCCTTGTCATGGGAGTTCAAGATGCATGCTGCAGTGATGTGGACAATAAATGATTTCCTAGCATACGGAAACTTGTTTTGGTGGAGCACAAAAGGTAAAATGGCTTGTCCTGTTTGCAATAAAGATACTACCGTCGATATTTACCATATGACAAATGGTAGGAAATTATGTTTCATGGGACCGTTGATATTTACCAAATGATCATAGATGGCGTTCAAATAGAGCGATGTTTGAAGGAAGGGTTGAGCACAGGTCATCACTGCCAGAGTTGTCTGGGAATAATATTATCGCGCAGTTGGAGGATGTTTTAGAAAATAGATTTAGGAAAGTTGCAAGAGTTCGAAAGAGAAAACGACAAGCAGCAGAGTTGAATTAGACCAAAAAAAGTATTTTTTTCGAGTTGCCATACTAGTCTACCTTGACACTATGCCACAATCTAGATGTTATGCACATTGAGAAAAATATATGTGAGAATATATTGGGCACTTTGATGTCAATAGAAGGGAAGACAAAAAATACAGCTAACTCTCGTAAAGATTTAAAAGAGTTGGGGATAAGACCAGAGTTATATTTGCAAGATAATGGGTCGTCTGCCTATATGCCCATTGGATGGTATACTCTTTCAAATGATGGGAGAAAGAAATTTTGTGATTGGTTTATGACAATCAAGTTACCTAATGGCTATGCTTCAAACATATCAAGATGTGCTCGAACTCATGATTGAAAGATAACTGGTCTTAAAAGTCACGACTGTCATGTATTTCTACAGCTTCTGTTGTCGGTTGGTATGCGTGGAAAGCTTACTCGAGATGTTCGCATTGCTCTCACAGAATTAGGAAGATTTTTCAAGGATATTTGTAGTAGAACGTTGAAAGTTGATGCATTGGTAAAAATGGAAGTTGGCATTGCAGTGATTTTGAGCAAATTAGAGAGTTTGTACCCGCCTTCATTCTTTGATGCAATAGGTCATATGGCTGTGCACCTACCTCGAGAAGCTTTAGCTAGCCCGGTTTAGTATAGATGGATGTATCCTATTGAACGATTTTTGGGAAAACTTAAGCGATCCGTTGGGAATAAAGCTCGTCCAGAAGGTTCGATTGTAGAGTCATACATTGATAATGAATGACATACCTTTTGTTCAATGTATTTCTGTGGAGTTGATACTAGATTTATGAGATCAGATCGGAATTATGAAGGTGGACAAATGAGAGTCTCATCAACATTTACTGTATTTTCCCAGACCATACGTCCCATAGGTGCACAAGGGGGCTATGACCTATGTGGGCGACAGTTTGAAAGAGCTCGATATACGAACTACATACCACTAAACTACACAGATTTCTATCTCAAATTGATATAACTATTATCATATTTGTTGATGTAAGTTGTATCGAAATATGATGACAATTTAGAAGGAATCTCACCAGAACTGTATGCTCTAGCATGTGGTCTGTCCAGGTGGGCCATCCAATACTCATGATATTTGGTGCGTGGATATAAATTTCACATAGCTGATAGAGAACGATATAGGAAAATTCAAAATTGTGGTGTCGTTGTATATGATTACATTCCAGAGGCAAACGAACCACATGAAGAAGATGATAGTCCAGCAAATGAAGAAGCATATCAAGAAAACGAATCGGGCATCACTCTATTTGTTAATCTAAGCCAATATGACATGGTCCCATTATGTAGAGAAGATGTTTAACCAGAAGTAATTGAGGGTGAAATGTCAGAAGAAGATGAATCACCTGAAGTGTCTAGTGAGGATGAGGGCGACTGGTCCAGCAAATCGATAGTGAATGAATTTCAGAATGATATTTTTGTAAGTATCATTCTTATAAATATCCGTAACGTTTGTTCGAAAAATAATTTATTACAATTTCCAATAGATATGCCTCCCGAACGTGAAGCAACACGTGTGCCATCCCCATCAATTATTGACTCCCCATGTGGTTCACCTGCCATCGAAAGTGGGCCAACATCCTCCTGGTCTAAAGTTTCCAAAGATGTGAAAGACTACATAAAAAATCGTTGCTCGGTAATAAGCTACATTCCAAGCAACTAAGTACATATCATGTTAATTTAAAGTTACTTTGTACTTATACTAATTGTTCATAATTTTTGAAAGGATGAGTTTGAGCTTGATTTTAGCCGATGAGAGGATCGATTAACGGTTGAGGAACTGATGTCGAATGCATTCCGAAGGTACAAAGGTCGATGCCATGCACACTATAAGAAGTTCAGTACTACAATAGAGGCGCGCCAAAATCCATTCCAAGCAATGCCACTAAACTAATGGGAGAAGGTTTGTGATATGTTTGAATATTCTACTTATCAGGTAATTTCGCTGCTATCTTTTTTTAATAGTATATGATAGATGTATTAAACATATAGACATAATTTTTTTTCAGCAACGGAGTATTGTGAACAAAGCAAATAGATCAAATTTAATGATACACCATCATGCCGGTTCTCGATTTTTTCATCGTTTATCTAACAAAATGGTAAGTTATTCTAGTCCCCGTTAAATATTAACATATAATATACTTTTCTGATTTAAGTTCTAATATAGATTTTTCTTTTGCAGAAAGAATAAAGTCCTGCTGACTATGATTTGACCCAATTGTATGCTAAATCACATAAAAATTGCAATGGCGCTTGGACAAGTCCCGAAGTAGAGGTAAATTATGTAAGTTTAAGTTTCTTTAATTCCATTGTGACATAACATTTTTGTTACATATACTAGTTTTAATGTTTTTGTTTTTGTAGGACAAGATGATATCTCTTAAGGAAACTGCTACGGATCCATCTGATGCATCATCTGTCAATGAGACTCAGATGTTTTCTCAAGTTCTTGGATCACGTTCTAGATATTTGAGGGGTTCAGGACATTGCGTGAAGCCGTCCTCAACATCATCATCCTCTTCTCCAGGTAGATCGAATGACGACAAGACTAAGGAATTAGAGGAAGCAACATTTGACATAGAACGATTGAGGTCCAAGGAAAAAGAGTTGCTGACCCGATTAGATCAAGCAGCGGATCTTGAGGCGAGATTAGAAGAAAGCATACCGAGGAGAGTGGGGACGGAGGTAAAAAAAGCTGTGCTTGAACAGTTGCAGTCAATTATGTCCCAAAAATCTATGTCACCACCACATTCTTAAAATTTATTTTTTCTTTATGTCTTTCTATTATGTTGTTCCAAAACATTTAAACAATTGCGATGTTTGAATTACAATTTTTGTAATATTAATATTCTGTACTGTATGATTAATACCGTTTGAACGTCAATTACCTTTATTAAATTCATTCGAACCCAAACAGACCCATTCGAACACAAAATAAAGAGTTTGAACGACTACTGTGATATACTGTGTATATGTCCATTCGAACAATAAAATATTTGTTCGAACAACATTAATTTCCTAAACCTCGTTCGAACGTAACAAGTTTCAAAAATAAATTTTCGATTCAAACAAAAATAATGTATGTTCGAATGAAAGTCATTTTATAAAATTATTGGTTCGAACGCAAAACAATCATTCGAACACTCAAATTGTTCGAACGAAATCAAATATGATCATCTGTTTGAAAGAATATATTTTACATTCAAACGGTATGTGTCGGTTCGAACCTACGTTAATTCATTCGAACATATTGTTGAGATGAAAAATTTTCGTCTTAAAAAAATGTTCCCGTTCGAACAGGTTTGACTGGTTCCGCCCAATTTCGTCCCTAAAAATCATTTTAAAAACCTTAGGTTTGACTGGTTCCGCCCAATTTTGTCCCTAAAAATCATTTTAAAAACCTTATGAGACGGTCTTTTAGAGACAAAATAGAGACGAAATTTTTTTTGTCTCCAAAACCATTTTGGGATGAAATTGGAGTTTTTTGAGACAAAATATTTTGTCTCAAAAAGCCAAAACTCTTGTAGTGGGGGGTTCAGACTTTTATCCTCCTATATGAAACTCTTCTTGTCATCCTAACTCTCTCTTGAGATTTATAATGTTTGGTTTGGTATTGTTTTCAAATAAAAAAAAAAAAAATCAACTTATACCCAAAAATCCTCTTTTCATTAACAAAAAATTTACATTTCAAACTTTTGATCCAATCATTTGTCTAGAGTTCATTGAAAAGGGGATAAAAAAGAAGCCAAAAACATTTTTGGCACTCTATCTAACATCTATGTATTAAATAGCTTTAAAAACGGCCAACTACATGTACTGTTTTCTCATTCCACCAGGGAAACATCTACAACAACAGCCAATACACAGCCAAGTAGTACTATAGAATATAGTTGATATGGAATTTTTTTTTTTCCAAATATAACGTGATGTCACATAAGTGCTTGATTCCTTTTGACAAGCAAACTATAAAACTTCAACCAAGATCAAACATTTAACTCCCACATTCTAAATAATCCCAGACTAAGAAGGAAAAAAAGTAATGCTTTAAAAGAAAGGGTTGTAGGAAACCGTGAGTAGCTGGAAGGAGCAGTTTTGGCCTTTTTAAAAAGCATGTAGAAGGAGAGAGAAGAAATGTGCTAAATTGTGAGTATCAAGGTGTACCTGGTTGTAGCTTGGGGTTGCGTGGCAGAGGTGAAGGAGGGTAGCTCTCATTTCATCACAATCACGTACACATGTCACAAATTAAATATAACAGTGTATTACTTCAACATAAAACTTGCCAAACTTTTGCTTTTAGTCGAATAACATCTGGTATATCATAATTTTTCCCTTAAATCCCACTTTGTACAAAACATTTGTCATGATTTAAGGCATTCATCCATAAATAACACTGTTATGTGCTGCTTTTAAATTAAATCGGTATGTTTTAAGTTGAGTTTCAGATTTGCTTGCTTTTTAGATAAAGCATGAGGTTTCCACCTAATTATGAAACCTCATATTCAATCTGTCTTGTATTAATACAAAGACACATTTTAACTGTAACCCCCATATACCCTACTTTTTTGCCTCTATACCATCTTTCGATTCCTTAGTTGCACCATGGCCCAATTGTCATAACTCTACTGCATTTTCCAATACTCCCCCACGGGTATGTAGTTATACCCTATGCAGTTCATGCATGCAATTTATCCGACAAAAGTATCCATCATGCATACAAATCTGAATACTTTAGCCTGAATTTCAGTTACACAAATTACACAATGGTCGCCAATTTGTGAGATTGACCTCCATTATTGCGAAACATAGACAAAACATTTAACTTTCACCCCCTAGCGGGCAATTGAAAGAAGATGCAACATCATATCACTGCAACAATCTGCTTCCCTCGACATTCGATGTAGGTGGACCAATCAAAACGTTAGCTTTAAAGTGATGGCACTGAATCTGCACACAATGTTAAATTTCACAATGAGTAACTCTTTACTTCCATTTCTTAACAAAAATACTCTTCAGATTCTAAAGTATAAATTGCCAATCAACATATGGCATATGGTATCAAAGGCTCTGACTTCAATTAATGATATATCTTGCAAAATATTACGAGAAATTGTCATTTCAGCTGCAATTAACAAACTCGCTACAATCTTCCTTACTGTAATCGTCATCTGTCTCATCATTCAGAGGATGCTTGGCCTCGCTATCGGATTTATCATCGGTATTTATGTCCTCCATTCCCAATTCCTCGTCAAGTGGGTCATCATCAATGAAGACATCATCGTCAACTGGTTGGGACGGGTCTCGACGCAAAATGATTGATGGATCAACGGGCAAATGCTCTTCCTTGACTCGACTAAGCGGATCGGGCATGGCTGAGTCAATATCGAGAATAGGGGGATAGTTGTTAAGATTATTGTGATTGTCATCTTCTGAATCACCCCTTGATGACTCGTTATCATCAATCGCCTCCTCAACAATAGTCATTGCGCGAATGTTGTAAACATTCCTACTTGTAATCTTATGGACGACTTGCCAACTTCCCCCTAAAATCGGATCGGAGAGATAAAAGATTTGAGTTGCTTCGCTCGCAAGGGCGAATAACTCATCTTTATACCATTGCCTAGCAGTATTCATATACGTTAAGTGGTCCCTAACATGTATCCCCCTTCTCGTGTCGCCAATGTCATACTAAGCGCATTGGAAGAGATAAACCTTATGCCAACCCATGTAGCATAATTCTATAATATCGCAACACACCGTAGAAGCCGTAGAAGTCAACAAGGGATCCTTGATGCTCGCCATGAACCACAACCCCGTTGTTTTGAGTGCGATGATGTTATTCACACTCTTTCGTATGAAAGCGAATACCATACATTATGCATCCGGCATAAGATGCGACTCACGGTTCTGGACCACATGCTAATGCATATATCTCATTGGTTACTGCAGTTGGGCTAACTACACGCAACTTTCGAATCTACCGTACAAAAGGACAGATGAAAAAAAGGAGTTACTTTATCAATAATTTGAGATAATGTAACTACATGTGTACGTTTGGTTTGGTATCTTACGCATGCTCTAAACCACGATGGGAATTGACTCTAGTGCCTACGGTCGATGTTTTGAGAGTCATCTTCTTTCATCTTGTTATAGTGCTTCCTGTTAATATAATGGAATTGTTACCAGGAGACTAATAACATTATATATCAATTACGATGTACTTACTCAATGTATTGCTCGACCTCCATACAATTATTAAGTACATACCATCAGGCCTTGACCATTAGTGCGTCGGCTAATTTGTGCGAGAGTGCTATCCCCAATGGTCTAACCATTTGTGAGAAAACAGATAAACTGGCCTCATTTCCCGACTTAGCCGAACCAGACAGTACATTACTGTTGTGTTCCTCTCGATTTTATTTAGTTTCTATATCATGGAGGTACATAGAGCAAAATTTCAGGCACTCCCGATGCACATATGCCTTAGCAATTGAGCCTTCTGCTCGGGCTTTGTTGCAGACATACTGCTTGAACTTCCGTAGATACCTCTCAAAAGGGTACATCCATCTGTATTGCACGAGTCCTGCGAGGAAAGCCTCCTCTAGCAAGTGAATAGCAAGGTGCACCATGATATAAAAAAAGTGGGAAGGAATATCATTTTTAGTTTGCAGAGAATGATGAGAATATTAGCTTCAAGACAATGCAACACTGATAGGTTCAATGTTTGGGAACATAATTCTTTGAAGAACGAGGTTAACTTTATTAAGGTTTGACGCACATCGGCCCGTAAGAACCCACCAATCACAACCGGCAACAGTGTTTGCATAAAGACATGACAGTCATGGCTCTTCATTCCACTGATCTTTCTATCACTAACATTGACACACCGGACAATTTTCGATGCAAACCCATAAGGGAATTTCACTTTTGACAACCATGCACAAAAAGCCCCGTCACTAATTTAAATTTAACATGTAGCAACCAAGGTCCGTAGTTATACGATCGCCATCATGTTGTAAATGCAATTCTTTCCTTATTCCAAGATTTGCCAAATCCCTACGCGCATTGGCGGAGTCCTTAGTTTTTCCTTCAATATTCAACAATGTACCTAACACGTTATTGCATATGTTTTTCTCAATATGCATGACGTCTAAGTTATGTCTCAAAAATTGAAACCCCAAAATTAATTTAGGATTTCAAAATACCCTAAAATAATTTAGGGGTTTCAATCTTTGAAACCCCTAAATTATTTGGTATTTGTATGCTCCATGTTTATTTGGTAATTGTATGCTCCATGTTTATTTGGTAAATTAATTTAGGGTTCCAATCCAATTTACATCTTATATTGGTAATTGTATGCTCCATGTTTATTTTCTTTTTACATTAATATAGCGTACCTTGGCTAGACCTTTATATGCAAGCACAGGATTACACAAAATATGTTTAGCTTTTTAAAGTTTTTTTTTTTTTTTTAATGTTTGATGTTTTTAATTTGGGTATTTCATTTTTTTTTTATGTTTGATGTTTGATCATTGATGTTTGATCTTCCAACTTCCAATATATATGCTATAGCTTGGATGTTAATTTTTTGGCATGTTGCTATGTTTGCTATAATTTTAGATTTCTTGTTTGCTTAAGTTCGTGGATATGCCAACAGATTCTCGTGCGAGCTCTCCTTTCCAGGCTGAGGGTACCCCAACCCCAACCCCTACCCCTCCTACTCATACTCCTACCCCTACCCCTGGCCCAACACCTACCCTTACGACACCTTGCCCCGCCCCCAAGCCCAGCAAGAAACCTGCTTCCATAGTTTGGGCTCATTTCACCAGACTAGAGGGTGGTGGCCCCAATAATCCCAAAGCTAAGTGTAACCATTGTGTAAAAATTTATGGATGTCACTATAAGAAACATAGCGCCTCACAATTAAAGGTGCACTTAGAAGAGCAATGCAAAAAAAGTCCAATATTAAGATCATTACAAGTGAAAAGCCAATCTAGGCTAGAAATTGGACTTAAAAAAATGGCGGATGGGACTAGTGGGTGTGCAACTTTGAGGGAGTATACTAAGTATGATCCCAATGAGTGTAGAAGACACCTAGCTCGTATGGTCATCATGGACGAGCTACCTTTTCAACTTGTTGATGGGAAAGGGTTCCAAGCGTATTCTCGCTACTTGGAACCAAGGTTTAATATTCTTTCTCGCCATACGGTGGCAAATGATATAAAAAAATATTTTTACATTGAAAAAGAGAAGTTGAGGGGTCAATTGGTGGGTCAATTTGTTTACCTCACCACTGGTACTTGGACATTAGTCCAAAATTTTAATTATATGCCTTTGACTGTGCATTTTGTTGATTGTCATTGGACATTGCATAAGAAAATTATAAAATTTTGTAAAATCACCTATCACAAGGGTGAGACAATTGGAAAGGTCTTGGAGGCCGCAATAAAGGAGTGAGGGTTGGCCCGAGTTGTTACAGTCACAGTTGATAATGTCTCGTCTAATGATATCACATTGGGACATCTGAAAACCTATCTTAGAGAGGCAAATAAAACAATCATGGGTGGTGAGTGTCTGCATGTGAGATGTGCGGCACATATTTTGAATCTTATTGTCACTGATGGTTTGAGGGATCTTCATGATGCGATTGCTTGAGTCGTGACTGTTGTGAGATGGGTAAGATCTTCTCCTTCGAGGTTGGAGAAGTTCAAGGTTGCTGCGAGATCTATGGGCCTAACATCTAAGAAGGGCCTTTGTATTGATATGCCTACATGATGGAACTCAACATTTTTAATGTTGGAGGCGTCCCAAGAATATAAGCTGGCATTTGCATTATTGGGTGACGAAGACATTCAATATGTTAAATATTTTGATGATCACGGGGGATTGGGGAAACCCGTAGATGATGATTGTGAAATTGTATATATTTTTGTAGAGTTTTTTAGGCTTTTTTACGATGTCACCACGACGCTATCTGGAACTTTGTACCCTATATCCCATAAATTATGTCAACAAATATGTAGGGTAAAAGAAGAATTAGATGACATGGTCGCAGGTGGTCACATTAGGCTGCAGGAGATGGCATTGATTATGAGGACAAAGTATGACAAGTATTGGGGAGATGTAACTAGGGCTAATATTTTGTTATATGTAGTTGTCGTCTTTGACCCGAGGTATAAGTTGGATGGCCTGGTATTCTGATTGGGCCTTGCGTACAGGCAAGTTTGGGCGAAGCTTATTGCAGCAAGGGTTCAGGAAACCCTTAGTAGATTATTTGATGAGTTTACCACCTTGTGGGGTGGTAATATTGCGGCATCTACACTTACCCCTCACAGGTTCCAGAAGTCGAGGTTGGGAAAATACGTAGATTGGACTAGGGTGAGAGGTACGAGCAGACCCCCTTCCTCCAGAGTTGTGTAGAGGCTCCGTCAGAGATAGACAGATACTTAGCTTCAGAGATTCTACCATTTTCATGAGACTTCGATATATTAAGTTGGTGGAAGGTAAATGCCGTGAAATATCCCATCCTTGGAGAGATAGCCCGCACACTTTTGGCCATCCCTGTTAGCACTGTAGCCTTAGAGTTGGCCTTTAGCACCGAAGGGCGTGTATTAGATTCATTTCGGAGTTCATTAGCTCATATCATTGTGGAGGCTTTGATTTGTACGCAGAATTGGATCAAGGGAACTCCAATTCATGTTTCGGATGTTCTTGAGTATGAGGAGGTCGACGTCAAGGAAGAGGGTGATGATCAGCCTGGATCTAATATTTATTTTAATTTCATTTTCTAATTTCTTATTTTAATTTATTTATTTTCGCTTAATTGGTATTCATTAATTTCATTTCAAATTTAATTGTTATAGTAATACATAAGACGGCATCTACGGCTACCTCCGATGCAGTATGACTTTGTATTGGACCCACCATTGCCATGGTTTGCACAATTTCTCCCTTAATTATCATTTAAAATTTTGTTTCATCTTTATAACTTTATAATTCTAATTTGTTTTATTTTTAACTTATTAATATTTTAGGTTTTATAACTTATTAACTTTTATGATCTTGATTTTCAATCTCACAGCAGTCAACACAACTCACCACTCAGTGAACTTACAGCCACGACTCTATCCCAAAATCAATTTGATCAAATTGAAAAGTTATGATTATGTTAATTTACAATTAATTGTAATGTTGCTACAATAATTAATAATACAATTTGTAATATTTAATTTTTTTAGAGGAGTCTGTAATATTGCAATAGTTTATTAGTTCTCTTAATTTGTATAATTGTAAACTACTTATTTTAGCTTAGTGCCTTAGTGATGATTATTACTTAATTAGTTAATAGTTGAAACTTAGTATCTAGTTACTAGTTCAATATATATATTTTAAAATTTTTAAATATATATTTTTTCTAGTTAAATTCTAGGCTCAAAGTAGCCCAAAAATAGATTCTGGGCCTAAAGTGGCCCAAAAACAGGTTCTGGGCCATTTAAGGCCCAGATAACTGAGCTAGGTGGAAGGCCCAGTAGGGGGGGCGGAAGAATGGAGGTCCACCCGCACCCCAGCGAGCGGACGGGGTACAGGGAAAAATTCCCCGCCCCAGCCTATGCGGGGGCGAGGGGCGGGGGAGGGGTGGCCCCGCCCTATAGGGGGTGGGTATCATCCCTATCTCAAACACAAGGATAACCAGTAGGAAAGCTCAAAAAATATCGATTTTTTGGTCTAATTTAGTTGATCGGCTGTTCATTTCCTCTTTGAAAAAGATATACCAAACTGAACATGTGACACCTAACTTAACTATTCTAGCAAATCCTCTCCCTCGACCTTGGATGGTTGGAGTCGGTGCTCTTCGTACCCATTAAAATCATTTTTTTTCATCTCCAACTGTGCTCTGGGGCCAACCATCGTCGATCACCCATATAGCAATGTTTGCCCCCATATAACCAACCATTGTGAATTTGTGTCCATTGTACAATAAGGGCATGCCATCTTGCCATTTGTGCTCCACCTGGAAAGATTGCCGTATGCAGAGAGGACATTGATAGTCCAAAGTAGTGCTACATGCAACCTAAACATTTGCCCACTGTACACATCATATATACGAATACCCTCTTCCATAATTGCTTCAACTCATCGAGAAGAAGATGCAAGAACACATCAATATCGTTCCCTAGGACTTAGGGCCAGGGATTAGCAAAGAAAACATGGTGTATAGATCTTTCATGCATGACCAAGGGGGCAAATTGTAAGGCACAAGCAGTACCGGCCAAATGTTGTAGGATCTACTCATGTTATTGAATGGGTTAAACCAAGTCTAACATTGCGAGGATCTTGGGAAAAACTCTTATGTTTGTCATCAAAGTCTTTCCATAGCCTAGAATCTGCTAGATGTCGTATGCATGTTGGATCGTCAACACGTACTTCTACATGCCATCTCATGGCTTGGGCTGACTTCTTTGATATAAATAGCAGCTGCAAGCATGACTTTAGGGGGGAATATCGGAGAGCTTTTTGTGCTATCCTTCGTTGCTGACTTGTGCTTTGTTCCCACCTAGATGCTTTACATTTAGGGCATTCATTGTACGATGCATTTTCTTCCAAAACAAGACACAATCATTTGGGCACACATATATCCTTTTGTAACTAAACCCCAATCCACGTTCCAAGTGACTAGCATCATTATATGAGTCAGGAAATAGAGCATCAGGAAATGCAGATTACAAAAACTTTATGACCATGTAAAAGGACTTCACGGTCCAACCACCTATGCTTTCGATGTGAAGTAGCTTGACGATGAATGATTGCTTTGAGAACTTGGCACATGAAGGATAAAGTGGACGGCTTGCGTTAGCTACCAACTCATGGAAAGGAAGAACATACAATTATAGCACAAGATCATCTTCAGGTGGAGTCAACCAAGTTTGGTAACATTAAATTAGCACCTCCTGCAAAGCTTCAACCGTTGGTCGACATCAACAAGAGCAAGAGTGAAAGGTTTTGCTCACCGTCTCTTTTCATTGAAACTGTTTCTCCTTCCACTCCTTGTAAGTGTAGTGGAATGCGAGCAGTTTCAGATATCGGTTGTAAAAAGCGCCTAGAGGAAATTGATTATGAGCATTCCGTGCAAGTGGTCAAATGGCTAGAGCATAAAGGGCACCTAGATGAAGATTTTAGAGTAAAATTTCTCACTTGGTTCAGCCTCAAAGTCACAGAGCAAGAGAGAAGGGTGGTTAATGTCTTTGTGGCTACTTTGCTTGACGACCCTCCTAGTTTAGCCAGACAGCTTATGGATACCTTCATGGACAAGATATGTTGTGAACAAAAACCAGTTAATTCTAGGCATGGCTTTTGCTTTAGCTTGTGGCATTAATGCTGAATAGTTATTTTGTTTTGCATGAATATTTTAGAGAGTAACCAAAGACATGTAGGCTTTTGCTGGCAAAACAGAAAAATATATTTGGCTACTTCAAGCCAGAAAAATGTGAAGCTCCTTGATTTTTATCTATTAAAAAAAAAGGGGGCCATTCACAAGGTCTCTCTCTCTCTCTCTCTCTCGGTTTTCAGATTTTAACAAGTCAATCCAACAATGTCCTTCAAACTCCTTCCTTCTTCTTCTTTTTTTCTTTTTTTGTTTCACTAAGAAAGAAATTCAGCTACATTGAAAGCATCCCAGGCGTGCTTTTACCCCATCCATCCTCCTTTGCATTCCCCTTCAACGTGGATGGATACGGCACCCCAGAAGCATGGCAGCTCCAAGGCACTGCTCTTGAATCCACAACTGAATTTTATGATCACCACTACAACTAGCCTTTCAAAATAACACTTTCCATGAGCAGCCTTGAAGCCTTTCTCTCCAAGCTTCCCTCAGTTCTGCCGCCAACCACAGCGCCACAGTCACGTGAGTTTATATCATCATCTTGGAAAACATTAGAATTTATTGAAATGGAAAAAGTAGCGAAGGAGGAGATTGATGAAGAGATATATAGGCCTGAACTCGAAGTGGGTGAGACCAGCAGTTCCATGGCAGCCAATCGTCGTCAAAAGCATTTCCATCAGAACCAAAATTAGAAAGTGAAAACCGGTGCCGGACCCAACAACAATAATGGATTTTAGGACTCACTTTCGGTACAGCAACTGGTTTTTTATTAGATTGTATGAGAATTGAGTGCTTGATGCACATCTAACATTGGGCGTCCTTATCTACTATGTTAAGCTTTAACTTTACGCAAGTTTGAATCTTCCCAATTCCTCCGTACCAGACCCAGACGTGAACACGATTTTCCCTCTCCTTCTGAAATATGATTTTCCTTCCTTCCTTCCTGTTTCGTCTTTTTTGTGATTTTTTAAAAAATATATTGGCTTCAACTAATTCCCCAACGGTTGCGGGCGACGGTTGCCTGTAGCATTGTTGGAAAAATTTTGACTGGGAGCAAGTTTTTTGCGACGATGTACATTAGCCGTAAAACAGAAGTTTTGTGATGTAAAACGTCTTAACCCATGAAGACCAAATCTTACTGTCTATTTTATTTTCGGCAACTTGAAGTCGCTGAGATCCATTTCTTCGTCGTACAAGAACTATTACCACAATTTTATTGACCGACCTGAACTCGTTAAAGATGTGTTTAGTCCCCACGAATATTTTTTGTGTCAATGGGGCACTATTTGCAACGATGGTTTGTCTTGGAAAAAATAACTCGTGGCAAAAACCCATATTTGTTGTAGAATTAATTTAGATGTAGACTTTATTTATTTGTAGTTTGAAAGCATGTATTTTTTATATATGGGCTGAAAGTAATTTATGGGCCCAGTGTTGTAAAACAGCCCCTAAATTAATAGATTATAGGCTTCAAAAAAGCATTTTGGGCTCAATGAGCCAATGGCCCATTAAGGCCCATTGGTGACTGAACGGCCATGGGCGAATCCGCCCGCTCGTCTAGACGAGCAGGACCACCCGCTTGCAAATAGCAGGGCCTTGTAGTGGAGATAAAAATACACTCCCAATCCAGATAGGTGCGAGAGTTAAAGGTCCGTCCCGCTATCTGCCGTATAGGGCGAGTAGCATCCCTAGTGAGAATGCAGTATACATGAATCAAAGTAGATGCTGACATGGGGTACATCTCAGGTTTTTTTTTTTTTCTTTTTTCTTTTTCATGTTCTTTTTAAACAAACTATATATTAATAATGCCAAAGATAAAAGTACTGGAAGGGCGGTCGAGGACTTTCGGTCTATATTTTTAATTCATTAATTGTTGAGCCTTCTGGATTACATTGGTTGTTATGCCCTTATGAGCCGCCCGATCTGAGCATGATTTGTACATTTGAGATGCGGCTGCTTTAATTTATTTGGTTCTATTCATTGAAGCTGTACTTAATTCTAATTAGGTTGCAAAGAAATCAAAAGGTCGTATAAAAAAAATATAATAACAGTACTATACCATTTCTCGAAATGATAAATATAACTTGCACCCTTAGACCATCAGGAATTTTGCACTTTGAACCAAAAATTATAACTACCAAAACTAACATAGCGCACCATGATCAAGATCCGACCATCAATATTCATGTGCTCTATAACTCTTTTTCATCTATGTTAACAATTATAATTGGATAATGGTTCAAAGTATAAAAATACAACATCCAATAATTTGTGGGTGCCAGTCTACTTTCTTTCCTTTCTCAAATTCATGATAATGTGCACCAATATTAGCACTTTTATTTATTATTAGTGTTATAAATATTAAATGAATTTGGTGGATGACCATTTAGATTCCACATTTTAGAATTCTATCACATTTATGTATCAACTCTTGGGATTACTAAATTTATGAATATATCTCATTAATTCATGTAACATTCTTTCATATTTATTATTTCCTTATCCTCCCTATAAAAGGGTGTATTGAGGATCATTTGTATGACACAAAAAATTCAAAGTAAATGATATTAAGCTCCTGAAGAGCTACTCTTACGCTGCAATCTTTCCATTCTCTTTCTATTTCTCTTAAGTTTTTCAACACGTGATCAGTACGAGACTCTAGCCAATCGTTGTGTTATTTTGATCTTTGGCAATATATTTGCATAGCATTTTTCAAATGACTGTAAGTTTTTCTTCCATAAATATTGACACGTGCTTATTGCAATATAAATCATTTTATAAATCATGATATGATCTATGTGATATATTATATAGAGTATAATGTTATCATATCAATGTGATGAATATTTTTGTCTTCTAGGTGTGTTTGCATGATGACTTTCTATCTAATTTAATTTTAGACCCGTTCAAGAGTTTGCCTTATTATTCATGAAGTATGTTTGGGTACAAGTCTTGAATTGTCAAAAGTTGACAGTTTGGGATTCTATAATCTATATGACAGATATATTTAGCATGAACTCTCATGTTAGTTTTGAAATTTTGGTTCAGTGTTTGCTTTCATTCTTCAAGTATAATGTTATCATATCAATGTGATGAATATTCTTGTCCTATAGGTGTGTTTGCATGATTGAGTTTCTATCCAATTAAATTGATGCTCAACATATTTTTCAAACAAGAGAAAATAATTTAAAAAATCAGATTTTTTTTTTTTTTTTTTTGCAATGGAATAAGCCACATGTATTTAGAGTTAGCGTCAACTAAGCATGCATAATAGTGAAAATTTTCAACAGGAAAAACAGGGTTAGGTCCACATAAATCACATTGATTTTTATAAAAAAAGTCAAAAGTAACACTAGAAGATGGTAAAAAATTTCGTTTTCTAAGTTTGAATAAGTCCTTAAGACTTGATTACTTGAAGAGCATAGGCCTGGGGGTCTCCCAAACGTTGATGCCACACTTCTTCAGAGACCTACCAGAACCAGGTGGAGAATTGAGCATCATAAGATGGGGACAAGGTATAGAGTTACCCTTCCGTCACCCGTTTAGTAGGGCGCGGTTGGTCTTCAATTCCTAAACAAGAAAATCAACACCATAAAATTGACAGTTATAGGGATCATCAAAAGTACGTTGTCCAATAGATAACAAATTTTTGGCTAAATTAGGAACTAAGAGGACATATTTTAAATTAATTCGAGAGGTGTTATTACCAATATACGTGTCACCAGTGTGTTTAAAAGCATGTGTATGACCATCACCAATAATAACGACATCATTGTCGAAATAGCAACGATGATTATCGAGTATACTTGCAAGACCTGTCATGTGGGGCAAAGCACTGGTGTCTATAGTCCATTCATTATCGTAGGATGCATTCTCAAGAGTGAGGGCGACTAAAGCTTAGGGACATCATTAGGCTGATATGCACCACTAAACCGCTCGAGAGCAACGTGAACCTTTTTGCCACAGATTTGATAGGTGTCAAACCAAGTGGATTAACGCCCTCTATCATGTTGAGCAGTGTTAGGATAAACCGGTTATCAAATGCTAATTTAAAATATAACAGTGGAAGCAAATAAAAGAAATAACAACATTCACACACAGAACATAAATATTTAAGTGGTTTTGCTTAATGTGAGTTTACGTCCACTGGCGGGGTCGGTCTAAATGAATTCACTATCAACAAAGATGGAGTACTAGAGATTAATTACAAAATCCTCTTCCCAAAGTACCAATACACTCTTGAAAATACCACAAGAGGACCACTCTTTCTCTCTCTGTAAGTTCTCGGCAACTTTAAATTAAAAAAATGAAAAGTAGAATGAAAACATTGGTATTTATACTAAAACGGCGCAAAATCCAAGAATACGAACATTCGCTCGAGTGAAGTGTCAAGCGGTGCTCAAGTGAATGTTAGGGATTGCATCCGGCTCGAGCTGACTATTGAGCACCTGATGAGCAAACTCACAGGTTGCGCTCAAGTTGAGTGTCGAGCAGGTGTCGAGAGAACGCTTGGGTTGTGTCCAGCTCGAGCTAACTATCGAGCAACTGATGAGCGAACTCTCAGGTTGCCATCCCACTTGAGCTGAGTGTTGAGCGGGCATCGAGTGAACTCACGGGTTGTGTCCAGCTTGAGCTAATTCTGGACCAACTGATGAGCGAACTCCTGGGTTGAAGCTTCGTTTGAGCGATAGAGACAGCGCTCGAGTGAACAATTTGTATAGGCACTTTTTCAATTGGATTCAAGCCACCTTTCAACAAATCTCCACCTTGGCTTGAATTCCACCATGCCTAACAAAATCCATTAACCAAAAGAACCAACCCCCTCCATCAAATCCCCTAAGGGAACCGCTGACCCTGAACACCTATCAAGTACAAACAGAGTTTGAACTTGTATATTGGAACTGGCTTTGTCATCATATCTGCTGGATTCTTAGTAGTAGCAATTTTCTGAATTTCTAACACACTCTCTGTACTAAGTTCCAGAAGAAAGTGATATTTGACATCAATATGCTTTATTCTCTCATGATAAATTTGATTTTTGGTCAAATGTATTGCACTCTGGATTTCACAAAACACTAAAATTCCATCTTTTTGTAGTCCTAAATCACTGATCAGACTTTTCAACCAAATGGCTTCCATAACAGTCTCTCCTGCTGCCATATATTCTGCTTCTATAGTTGATAAAGCAACAGTAGATTGTAGTGTTGCTTTTCAACTAATAGTAGAATCACACAAAGTGAAAACATATCCTATCAATGATCTTCTCTTATCCAAGTCCTCAGTATAATCAGAATCAACATAACCAACAACCCTGGGATTGAAGTTAGTTTCTCTATAAAAAATTAAACCAAAGTTCAAAGTCCCTCTCAAATACCTAAGTATCCATTTCACAGTTTGCCAATAAGCTTTACCCGAATTAGCCATGTACCTGCTAAAAATGCTCACTGCTTGTGAAATATCTAAACAAGTACAAACCATTGCATACATAATACTGCCAACTGCAGCGGAATAAGGAACACTTGCCATGAACAGTTCCACCTCGTCTATCTAAGGAGATAGGGATACTAAAAGTTTAAAATGTGTAGCAAGTAGTGTACTTTCCATGGGACAAGTACAACTTTCCAGCTTTCCTATCTCTGTGGATCTCCATCCCTAAAATCTTCTTTACAGCACCTAAGTCTTTCATTTCAAACTCATTTCTAAGTTGAGTTTTCAACAAGCTAATTTTAGATATGCTTTTAGCATATCATCAACATAAAGTAGCAAATTAATGAAAAACCCATCAGATAACTGCCTGTGATAAAAGCAACTACCATAACTACTACTCAAATAACCATGATCAATTATAAAAGAATCAAAATGTGTATACCATTGCCTCAAAGACTACTTCAAACCATACAATGATTTCTTTAATCTGCACACATGATCTTCCTTTCCTTGAACAATAAACCCCTCTGGCTGATGCATGTGAATGATCTGTTCAAGCTCACCATGGTCTACAATGCCACCATAGCAAGTAACACCCTGATTGAACTATGTTTCACAACTGGAGAGAAAACTTCATTGAAGTCGATGCCTTCTCTCTGACTGTAGCCCTTTGCAACTAAGCGTGCCTTGTATCTTGCATATGCAGCACCCTGGATTCCCTCTTTTCTTTTGAAGACCCATTTGCAACCAACAATCTTCGTCTTCTTAAGAAACTTAACCAAATCCCAAGTTTGGTTCTTGTGAAGAGGCTTAATCTCCTTAGTCATCATTGAGCACCATTGTGCAGACTCCTTACTTTTGACTGCTTCTGAATAACTGGAAAGCTCCTAACCATCAATGTCTTCTACTGTAGTAAGTGCATACATCACCATTTCTGCTTGAGCATATCTTTGAGGTGGCCTGATCTGCCTCCTCTGTCTACCAGTAGAAATATTGTAGTCTTGCTCACGTTATGCTCCATCATTAGAATCAAGATCATGCTCATCAGTAATAGCATGATCTTGGGTGCCGCCTGGCACCCCTTGTGAAGCTTCAACCTGTAATTCCACCTTTTTGCCAACCCTGCTCTTCACCTGTAAACACAGTAAACTCTTTTCTCATATTAAGTATGGATTGTTCATCAAATATAACATCCTTACTAATTACAAACTTGGGTGATTTAGGATCAGTACACCACAACCTGAATCCTTTCACCCCCACTGGCATATCTTTGCCCTTGGCTTAAGTTTTCCATCATTAACATGAAAATATGCAGGACAACAAAAAATTTTCATATTTGAATAACCAAAACTAGTACCAGACCAAACCTCATTTGGAGTTTTCAAGCCAATAGTTGTGGCTAGAGAGCGGTTAACCAAGTAGTAAGTTGCGTTGACTACTTTAGCCTAGAAATCTTTAGACAAGCCGGCATTTGAAAGCATACTGCAAGCTTGTCTCACTATTCAGTGCCTGACAATGCCTTCATCTTTACAGAATTCATCAAACTCACCTCCGCAAAATTTCATTCTATTGTCAGTTCGAAGTCGCTTTACCTTCTTGCATGTCTGATTTTCAATTAAAGCCTTCGAATGTTTAAAGTCAGCAAATACATCGCTCTTTTGTTTTCAGAAAGTAAACCCAAACATTCGTTGAGTAATCATCAATAAAAGTAAGAAAATACTAAGCTCCAACTTTCGATAGAAAAGAAGATGAACCCCAAAGATTAGAGTGAATATAGTCCACAGTACTTTTAGTTTTGTGAACCCCTGTAGTAAATTGAACCCTACACTGTTTTTCAAACACACAATGTTTACAAAATTCAAGTTTCCCTATCTTCTAATCACACAACAAACCCTGCTTACTTAGAAATGACATTCCCTTTTCACTCATATGACCCAAACGCATGTGCCACAAATGGGTAATGTCTGAGTCTAGGTCATCTAAAATAGAAATTGTAGCTGCACCTATCACTGAACTTCTCTGAAGGAAATAAAGACCATCTGTCTCATCTTCTCTCATTACAATCATGGAGCCCTTTCTGACTCTAATAGCGCCACCTTTACCGTTGTTTCGGAAATCCAAAGAATTAAGAGTGCCCAAAGAAATAAGATTTTTCTTCAAATCTGGGATGTGCCGGATGTTAGACAATGTCCTGAAAATCCCATCAAACATATTAATTCTAATTGAACCAACCCCAACAATTTTACATGCCATATCATTTCCCATCAAAATAGAACCACCGTTGACTAGCTCATAGGTAGTGAACCAGTCCCTCTTGGGACATATATGAAAAGTACAAGCAGAGTCCATGACCCACTTGTCACTAAAGCGACCATTTGAGCCGCTAATTGCTAAGACAATATCTGAGCCGTTAGACTTTTCAACAGCAACGCTAACAGCATTAAAGGAACTAGTGCCTTTCCCTTTGTTTTTTAGTTTAGGACACTCATTTTTGTAATGACCAAATTTATGACAGTAACGACATTTAACATTTTTCTTATTAAACTTTGATTGTGAACTGCCCTTGGATTTCTTCTGTTCTTCTCTGAACCTCTCTCACTGGATCTACCCCTGCTAGAGGAACACTCAACAAATTAACCACTAGCTTGATTATTCGTCCCCTTCAAATTCAATTTAGTTCTCAATTCCTTAGAATTCAAAGTAGATTTCACATCTGCTAAGGAAATAATATCTCTACCATCCAACATTGAATTCACAAAGCTATCAAATGACATAGGCAACAAACACAGAACAATTAAGGCTTGATCTTCTTGTTCATAATGGATATACATATAAAAAAAATTATTCACAGTGGATTACTGCTGCAAATTATTTTCTGAGGTTGATTTTGATTTTTTTTTTAATTTTACAAATTTGCCAATAAATGTTAGTTTTCCTGAAATCTGAAATATGTGGTCTGATTGTTTAGGAGATGCTAAAAGCTGTGATTTTCTTTCCCCCATCCTTCGTGTCCTTTCTCTTAGGGGGTGTTTGGAAACAATTTCCATATCTTCCCATATCATTTCATCTCATCTTATCACATCTCACTCCTACATGAAAAAAACTAATTTTTTAATAGTGGACCTCACTCTTTTTCAAAAGGAGTATGCGGCGTTTGCACAACCCATGACTATATCTAACAATACTCTTAACTGCTCGAAACCTTACTCATGGGGTTCTTTTTTCTGATATAGGTCCTGCTCAGGAGCTTGTAGGGAAGCCTTTTTTTGAGACAGTAGCTTGAGCATTAAGGCCTGGCGGTGTCCTCTGTAACATGGCAGAAAGCATGTGGCTCCATACTCATCTTATTCAAGATATGATCTCTACTTGCCGTCAAACATTCAAGGGTTCTGTCCATTATGCCTGGGCTAGCTTTCCAACATATCCAAGGTATTGATGTACATTGTTTTTTCTTAATTTCATACTTGGCATTCCAACATTCTTGACTATCATTTTGCATTTTACTACCAGCGTATTGCCTTTTTTTGCTTTGTGTGTGGTCAAACTGGTAGGGGGTTGTTGAAGGTTAGCTTGTCTCCTTGTTGGCCTGGCACTATTCTGAACTTTTGTGTTTGTTGCTTCTCCTAATGAATATTTTTCATAGTATGGAAAATCTTTTATTGTCATTCAGTTGGACATTTTGACATTTTAGTAAACAATCAGCTACAAATAGGTTCGTTTGCATAACTGTATTCTTCCAACTCAGTATTCCTATTTTGAATTCCTATGGTTACATCTCATCTCCATATTCTTGTGATCTGCATCTGTGTCATGTAGTGGCGTGATAACATTTCTAATATGCTCAACTGATGGGCCACTTGTTGATTATAAATTCCATCAATCCTATTGAGAAGTTAGAAGGAGCTCTCAAGCATAAAAGAGAACAAAGGTTCTACAACTCAGAGGTAAGATAACTTTGCTTCAATTCATATCTGTTGTACAGCCTACAATGCAACTTATTCTTTCCTTTCATAGAAAAATGTTGACCCCATATACCTAGTTATAGCTATATTTATTTTTGACCTTAGACATTATGAAGGTTGTGACTACAATCAAGTTTTGGGGGTAAACTACACTTACCCTGAGTACTTAAAAACCATTTATGTTAGTCCTTTGGTAAATCATTCTAATTTTTCTGCATTCTAATCTATAATCATTATAAATGGAACAACATTGCTTCTTACTAGAATCACAAAGTTGTACATTTTCTTGTGATTGAAATCCTTATTTGCAGTCACTGAAAACAAAAAGGAAAAAAGAATGAAACCCTATTTGCTCATTTGAACACATGCTTAAAATTATGGCTTGAAACTAAATGGCACTATTTATGTTTTTTGATCGGTAAACTAGATTTTATTGATTATGAGGATAGGCAAGAGGCCAAGTACGCAGGACTAAATTGCATTGTCTTTGTAGCAGATGCATTCGACTGTGTTTGCCTTGCCATCCTTTCTGAAAAGGAAGGTGACATTTCTTCGTGATTCTCCAACTTCGGGATGTAAATGCTGAAGTTGGCTAGGATTAGATGAATAATGATAAAGTTTATCTTATCATTATAAGTTTGAATTTGGATGAATGTAAAATAATTGTTGACTTTATCTTTAACAACATTGAGTTTATCTAGAAGTCCTTAAGGTTGTTTAGATAAGTCAGACACGTGAAATTCGAATCCATAAAGATCCGCAATTATCCAGAACAGAAGCTGAACACAGATCAGTAACCACAGTAAATAGTTTTCGCGAAATGTCAGCAATCCATCAGGAAACATTCTCGCGACTGTCTCTACCTGTCGGCATAATCCTACTGCAACTGGGACTCTTTCCAGATCTAATATTTAAAGGGATTCGGTTTCATGACTCCTTAAGGAGTTTGATTAAGGATCATTGAGATATTGTTCGTGTGCTTATGAAGGGAAAATTCACTTGAGGATTTTCACTTTGATTTTCATCTCTCCTTAAGTGTGATCATGCTCCGAGTATGGAGGATCGTGTGATTGGACTTCAGCCCCTAGAGTTATAGGAGGAAAGGCAATATTTGAAAATCGCCAGAGGTTCTGGCTGCTACTGCGGTAGAAGACAAATGGGTCGTTTGTCCAGACAATTAAGAGAGTCAAGTTGCAAAGGTTTTGTAATTGATTAGTACTTGTGATTGATTTTCAAATAATAAGATTGACTTTCCTCGGTTTGGCTGCCCAGTAGGATTTTCCCTTTAAAGAATTTTTTAAAAGGGTTTCCTTTCGAAACCAATCATTGTGTTAAATAAAGTGATTAATTTACTTCAAGTATTTGATTTATTTAATAATCATAATATTGAGATCTAACCAATTTGTTCAAGTAAATTGGTAGGTAATTAACAGGGGTACATTGGATTCGTTGTTGGTGGCACATTGGTTAAGGGAAGGCAAGTGCAGTTTATGGTACTTGGAAGACTTTTGGGAAGAGCTGAGAAACCTGCTAATGCTAATGAATGTCCAAATACTGCATACTTATAGGGAAGGTAACATGGCAGTAGACTACCTTGCTAGCCTGGGCAGTAAGGGTTGCAATAGAGTTTGGCTTCCACATGACGAGCTTCCGAAGGTTCTAAAGGGGATACTTAGAACGGACAGTTCGGGTCTGCCTTACTTAAGAAAAGTCCGTAGATGAATGGAGGCATAGTGTGTTGCAGAAGTAGTGTTTTTACGTTGTCTCTAGCGTTGGCTTTTATGTTTTACGTCTATAGTTTTATGTTACGTCGCATGTGTTGAAGTCTTATATAAGGTTTCCTTGACCAAAAGTAAGGATTCTAATAATAAGGGAACTTGATCTCCTGCCTTTATTAAAAAAAAAAAAAGGGGTACATTGGAAATTTCAATTCGCATCAGAGCGTGGTTCACTCATCCGAGTGTGATCCGTGTCCTTGCAATATGTCATCATTGACTGCCCCACCACACTTCAATGGTGAAAATTATGCATATTGGAAAGTACGCATGCGAGCTTTCCTCAAATCGTTGGATGAACGAGTGTGGTACTCCGTTGAACAAGGATGGACTAAACCTGCAACAAGTATTGATGCTTGGACAAAAGATGAGATCAACAACAGTAATTGGAATAGCATGGGACTGAATGCTATATTCATGGCTATATCTCCGGAAGAATTTAAGAGAATCTTCATGTGTGTGGTTGCTAAAGTAGTATGGGATATTCTGGAGGTTACGCATGAAGGAACAAAAACTGTGAAAAACTCAAAATTACAATTGTTAACCTGTAAGTTTGAAGAGATTAAGATGTTGGAAGATGAAAGTTTTTTATGAGTTTTATGCTAAACTTAATGACATTGTTAATTCCAGGTTTAATCTCGAAGAAAAAGTTGAAGATTCAAGAATTGTGAGGAAGATTCTAAGGTCGTTACCTGAAAGATTTTAGGCTAAAGTTACTGCTATTGAAGAAAATAAAGACTTGGATGCAATAAAGGTAGAAGAGTTGGTCGGGTCTTTACAAACATATGAGTCTTCACTGCCTCAAGCAAGAAAATGTAAGTCCATTGCCTTAAAAACTATAAAAGAAAATCATGATGATTCTTCTGACGAAGAAAGCCTAAATAATGAGGAAATGGCTCTTGTTGCAAGAAAGTTCAGAAAATTCATGTTTAATAAAAAGGATAGTAGTAAACAAAAACGAGGAAAAGAATTTTCTGCTAAGAAAAATGAATCTGAAAATTGGAATAAAGATAAAATTGAAAAAAAAAAGACAAAGTGAAGTGTCATGAATGTTCGGGGTAAGGTCATATAAGAATTGAATGTACAAATTTCAGAAAGAGTAAAGGAAAAGCATTGAGTGTCACACTGAGTGACATTTCTGATTCTGAAAATTCATCTTCTGATAATGAAAAATCTTTTAAGGCTTTTTCCACTATTATGAATGATTTTACTAAGGTTGAACTAACAAAAGCTGAAAGTGAATGTGTTTTTAGTGATTCGGATGTAGCACTTGTTGAAGTTGATCAAGATTTTAGCATACAAGAAGCATATAATGATGTATGTGAAGAAGTAGTCAAATTAAAGAAACTCAACAAGAAGCTGTACAATAGACTTACTGTTGTGGAGAGTGAGAAAAACAATCTCTCAGAGGCACTAAAAATCACTGATGTTGAGGTATCAAGATTAAATGATCAAAAGGATGCACTAGAAAAAGAATTGGAAAAACTTCAAGAGTGCAAGCTAAAAACAGCAACACAGAAATTAGAAGAGATGTTGAGTTTTCAGAAGGTAAGTAATGATAGAACTGGCCTAGGATATACGACTTCAAAAGGGAAAGAAAAACTAGCCTCATCATCTGCTGCCATTACCTCTAAAGGTATAGTTTTTGTTAAAGGAAGTCAAGGTAAAAATGTTCAAAATCATCATTTACCTAAACCAGTATATTCAAAAATTCTGCATGATAAATCAACCACAAAAATGATGAAAGGTAAATATGATGATCAATTTATTCCTACTTGTCATAATTGTGGAGTTGTTGGTCATATAAGACCACACTGTTTTAACTTTTACCAAGTGCAGAGAATGAAAGGTGAAAGAAATACAAAAAGGAGATGGAAGAGTCTAGAGAATTAAGTTGATGAACAGATAAACTTCTTAAGTGTCAAGCTTGGTGAATTAGCAGATTTTTGCTTCCAAAATAAAAGATAAGAGCATTCAAAGCAATATGAATGAAAAGAACAAGTCAAAACTCAAGGTAAAATGGGTCATAAAAAAGATGTCGTGTGCCCTGTTGCCCACACAGTACCTAGATCAATGGAAGACTGCCTATGGTACATGGACAACGCTTGTTCAAGACACATGTCTGGAGATAAAACTTTATTCAAGAAGGTTGAACCAACTGCTGGAGGCACAGTGACCTTTGGAGATGGGAGCAAGGCTGTTCTAGAAGGGAAAGGGAGTATTGAAATACCTGGTTTACCTGTTCTACATAATGTTTTGTTTGTTAATGGTCTTAAAGCTAATTTACTCAGCATTAGTCAGTTTTGTGATGATAACTTCTCTATACAGTTTTCAAAAGATGAGTGTAATGTGTACAACCAAGATGGAGAATGGATTTTAAAGGGCACTAGAACCTCATATAATTGCTATGGAGTCTCTTCAAGTTCAAGGTTGAAGTGTCATAGAACCTTACTCGATGAAGCTAAATTATGGCATCAACGTCTTGGGCACATTAATTTTAGAGATCTATCAAAAATATCAAAAAGAGAAGCTATAAATGGACTACCCATGGCCATCAAAGCCAAGAAAATAGTGTGTGGAGCATGTCAAGAAGGAAAGCAAACTAGAGCTCAACATCCGAAAATTACACACATACTTACCTCTCGGCCACTTGAGCTGCTGCATATGGACTTGATGGGTCCAACACAAACCGAGAATCTTGGTGGAAAGAAATATATCATGGTAATTGTGGATGATTTCTCAAGATTTACATGGACCATTTTATTGAGAGAAAAATCTGAAGCCTTTGATCTTACCAAGAAGCTATTCAAGAAACTACAAATTGAAAAGGAAGTTTCTATTTCTAGAATACGTAGTAATCATGGTATAGAATTTGAAAATACTAATTTTACTAATTTTTGTGATGAACAGGGTATACATCAAGAATTGTCTGCACCCATTACTCCACAACAAAAATGAGTGGTGGAAAGGAAAAATAAAGCGATTCAAGAGATGGCCTGAACCATGTTGAGCAACAAGAAGATGGCATTATACTTTTGGGGAGAAGCTGTAAATATAGCAAATCACATTTTGAATCGAGTACTTCTAAGACCAGGCACCAAACATACACTTTATGGTTTGTGGAAAAATAAAAAGCCCACGGTAAAGTATTTTAGAGTTTTTGGGAGCAAATGTTATAACTTGAGAGACCAAGAAAACACTCATAAATTTGAAAGCAAAAGTGATGAAGGAGTGTTTCTAGGATATTCTTCAACAGAAATGCTACTTACAACCGCGCAGGGGAACCCCCGTGACATCGTCTCCCATGTGGCATTATTGGAACGTCGTTGTTCCTTTTCTTCAGTCTTTCTTCAATCCTTCCTTCTTCTTCTTCACTCTCTCTCTTTTCGCACTGCGTTGGTCTTTCTTCAGTGAGGTTTGGTGGTTATGGGCGAGTGGGAGCTCTTCGTCTCTCTGCTTCATGCAATGCTCTCTCTCTCTCTCTCCCTCTCAGTGCTCCGCCCACGGTGGAGTGGGTTGCCTAGGTGGAGCCCGGCGTGCTCATCAACTTCGTCTCGCTCCCCCGTGGCGGGAATGATCTCAAGCGTATACGGTTCAGGTAAAAACTCTCACGTCTCTCTTCTCTTTCTCTGAACTCCAAATTCAAATTTCATCTATATGCATCCTTTCTGCTGTTTCTTTCTTCATCTTCTCACCGTCTCTGATGATCCAATGATTTTAGTATGTATTTAGTGATTTGATTCTATAGTCAATGTTTTTATTTTATTTTTATATTTAATTTGTTTCAAAAATTTCCGAGGAAGATGAGAACGAGAGGCACATGAATTCTATATGATTTATTGGTCATTTTTATAATTGTTTTTTATTAAATGGATAGTAATTGTGCAAGATTTAAAATTAAAATCAGATGAAACATTTAAGATTTGTTAAGAAATTTATTGTTTTTATATCCATATCATTTACTCTTCTTTCATTTTCATAATGAAAATGAAAGAGGGGTTATGAAGAAGTAGAAAAGTTTTTGAGGATTTATGGAAAATCAGAAAAGCTTTTGGATTCCATTCTCTTTCTTTTTCATGCTTCCGCTCCTAAGGAAAAGTGTAGAAGTAACAGAAACATGAGCGACAACAGCGCCTGGAGAAGGTGCAGTGGAAGTAACGGAATGACAAACTATGAGAGGTTGCAGCTAAAGCAGAGGCTTCCATGGAAGTTCCGGGGAGCTAGAGAGGAAAAGAAGGAAGGAAAGACGAGCCTGGCTCTGAGAGAAGTAGAAAAAATATTTTTTTTTTATAAAAAGTGGGCCCGGTTATGCGATGGGTTTCCCAGCCGGTTGTAAGTAGCATTTCTGATTCTTCAAATAGTAAGGCCTATAGAGTTTGCAACTTACGTACAAAAACTGTTATGGAATCAATTAATATTGTTGTGGATGATATTTCAGCTGAGACCACCATGAAGGAACTTGAAAATATGAAGGAATTGGTGCAAGCTGTTGAAGAAGACTCTCAAAAGCAAGATGAAGAAGATCATATAGAAAAAACACCACAAAACTCACAAGACAAAGAACCTTCTTCTAGAGTTACTCAAAATCTCCAAGGGAGAATATTCTTGGTGATCTAGGTGAATGTATGAGACTTAGAAAAAGAGTACTAAATCAAGTTTCTTTTGTGTTATTTGTCACAGGTTGAACCCAAGAAGGTTGAGGAAGTATTGAATGATGAAAGTTAGGTCAACGCAATGCATGAAGAACTCCATCAATTCACTAGAAATGATGTATGGGAGTTAGTTCCTAGACCAGAAAATTACAATATTATTGGGACTAAGTGGATCTTCAAGAACAAGTCCGATGAACATGGCACCATTATGAGGAATAAAGCAAGGCTGGTTGCACAAGGTTACACACAAGTAGAAGGGATTGATTTTGATGAAACATTTGCCCCCATGGCTCATTTGGAATCTATCCACGTTCTACTTGCACTTGCATGCCATCTAGACTTCAAATTATATCAAATGGATGTCAAGAGTGCCTTTCTAAATGGACTATTACATGAAGAGGTATATGTTTAACAACCTAAAGGGTTTATTAATCATCTTTATCCTGATTATGTGTACAGGTTAAAGAAGGCCCTCTATGGATTAGAACAAGCTCCTCGTGCTTGGTATGAAAGGTTGACAGCTTACTTACTTGAGCATGATTTCATTAGAAGACAAGCTGATAAGACTTTTTTCATAAGAAGATCAGGCAGACAACTCTTAATTGCTCAAATCTATATTGATGATATTGTCTTTGGAGCAACACTTGAGTCTCTTGCATATGATTTTGCAAATGAAATGAAATCTGAATTTGAAATGAGCATGATTGGTGAGCTGAATTTTTTCTTGGGCATTTAAGTAAAACAAAGTAAAGAATGAATTTGTATCTCACAATCTAAGTATGCAAGAGACCTTGTTAAGAAGTTTGGAATGGAAGGAAAAAGCAATGCTTGCACTGAGTGCTTCAGTAAAAATCAACAATGATTCTACAGGTAAAAACATTGATCCCACTCTTTATAGAAGCATGATAGGAAGTCTATTGTATATCACAGCAAATAGACTCGATATAGCTTTTAGTGTTGGTGTGTGTGCTAGATTTCAAGCTAATCCTAAAGAATCTCATCTTACAGCAGTAAAAAGAATCATAAAATATCGTAATGCTACTGTTGATTATGGGATATGGTATTCAAAAGACACTAATCTAAGACTTGTTAGTTATTCGGATGCTGATTGAGCTGGGAATGCTGATGATAGGAAGAGTACTACGGGTGGATGTTTTTATGTAGTTGGAAACCTTGTGGCTTGGATGAGTAAAAACCAAAATTCAATTTCTTTATCTACTGCTGAAGCCGAATACATAGCTGCAGGGAGTTGCTGTACACAACTTTTGTTGATGAAAAAGATGCTTGATGACTTTGATTTTTCTCAAGATACTATGACAATCTATTGTGATAATTCTAGTGCTATAAGTATTTCAAAAAACCATGTTCAGCACTCTAGAACCAAGCACATTGACATTAGACATCATTTTATAAGAGACTTGGTTGAGTCTAAAATAGTAATCTTGGAACATGTACCTACTGAACATCAATTGGCTGACTTGTTTACTAAACCTCTAGATGGTCTAAGGTTTGAGTTCTTAAGGAGAGCCATTGGTGTATGTGATATCAAGTAAGTGGCATCTTATTTTATTAGTTTAGGATTTGTGTGCTTTGTTTTCTGTTTTATTTATAAAAAAAATATATATATATGTTTTCCTTTTAAGTTTCGAATAAGAAAATACATTAAAAAAAATTGTTTTGTTTGGTTTATGTTTTTTTAAGGTACATGTTTGATAAATCAAAGTTTGAGCATGTGTGGCATTACTTTGAAAATTTCTGAACTTATGCACTGTTCTCCTTTGTGCAGTACACTTTATGCATACTAACCCTATGGGTCATCTTTGAAAAGTTCATTTACAAAGCACTGTGAGGAACTTGTATGTATGCATATTATAATTAAAGTTCACATTGGTTATTAAGATGCTCATAAAAGAGGAAGTTCATGCCTTGAATTGACTAATACTAGTTGAACCTAGTACATTAATAAAAAGCTCTCCCCTTGTCAAACACAAAGAGTTGATCCATATCGAAAAAGTGTGTTAAATCATTGCGGAAAAAGACAAACACCCTACACGGATCTACCACCTTAAGTTCTTATAGAAAGAATCATTGCTCTAATCATTATGGAAAAAGATGAGCAACAAACATGAACACAAAAAGGGGGTTGTGCAAACTAGTGTTTGAAGGAGATGCTCATGTATCTAGACCCTAGCATAAAGTTTGGCTATTAAGGTGAGTAACAAACTCCTGTGAGCATCTATAAGAAGCAAAACATCCATGAATAAAGGTCTCAAAAATATATTGAAGAAAGAAGATATAAAAGTGCTATGATATAAGGTTGCTCACTCACACACTCACATGAGCTTTGACATTGATGATCTTATGAGGAGTGAACATTCATAGAGATTGTTGCAAATGAGAGTATGTAAATGATCAGTTTTTTTTTTTTGTGAAACACACTATGGTTAAACTAAGATAATTTTAAGCATGTTACTTGTCTCATTATTCATATTTATATTTTTTTTAATAAGAAAAATGTGTCATTTTTATATATATATATATTTTTTGTTGCAATATTTTATGATTTTTATTTATTAAATAAATACAGAAAGAAAAATACGCAATTTTTTTGGGCGGTTTGGGGTATTTGCCTAAGTCTGGGAATTGGACTCTAAAATTTTTCACATAAGTCCCAGTGGGACTCTCTGGCTTACGGCATGCGCATGGGACTTAGTCACTTAAGTGACTTACGGTGCCCCTTTAGGTCACGTCTCAACACGCCCATCCTTCATCCCGATTTTATTTCCCCATTCCGTGCGATATAGCAGCCCACGGCACCCTCACTTCCTCTCACTCGTTGTTTCTACAAACTTCACCCATATCGGTTTCACTTCTCTTGGAATCAAGAACACACAATCTTATCCTCCTATTCTCCACTTCCAAATCAAGGTAAGTCTTCTTTGGTATTTGAAGTTCTCACGTTCTAGGGTTTCGGATGTATTTATGGAAGATTGGCGTGTGGGTATTGATTATGTGAAGTTTGGATTGATCTGTTGGTTGGGCTGAGTAGCCATTGCTTTGATTACTCATTTGAGAATATCCTTTACATGTATTGACGAATGTTGTGTGTGGGTTACGAGTTTGTTGATTTCGGATTCTCAAGGGGTGCACACCACGTGTTTGTGAAAATTCCTGAATCAACCCAGAGTCTTTATTTGTAGCTATTTATAGTGGCTCTCTCTCACATATAGCATGCACATAAGCGTGAGTGGGCTGTATATGTGGTTTGACTAAAAGACCAAGGGGTTCTAATGTCATCATCTTCATAGTCAACCGATTCTTACAACTCTGATATTGGCTATTTGTATTCTGACGTGGTTGATTTGATGCTTCAGATGAGATTCAAGGAACGTGCTAAGCGACAAAAGCTCGCATCCCCAATGCCAACTAAGAGCTCGACCTCCTCAAGTAAGGATGAACCCGTGGTAGATCCAGTGAAGTCAAGAGAAACCTCAACTCATTCTCTTCCACTCGTGCCTGCACCTACTGGAGCCACTACTGACCGCTTCACTTCAGTTGACGCTGAGAATGCCTACCGCACTACCTTTTCTAAAAGGCCAGTATTGGGTGAGAGGGAGGTAAGTATAAATGATTTCCCTTTGGATGACTTTCAACTCATCCAAAGAATATTTACTGAGAGAGGCTGGGAGAAACTTACACATGCATCTCCCATTCCTTGTGTTGAAGTTGTCCGCGAGTTCTACTTGAACATTGCCCACTTAAACCTGGATGAGCATAACATTACATCTATTGTTCGGGGAACTCAAATTGATGTTTCCCTGCTGTTCTAAGAGACTTCTTTGATCTCCCTGAGGTGAAAACACATCTATATCCATATAAGGGCATGGGGGCTCCAACAAAGACTGCAATGCACAATCTATTTGTTGGTCCCTTTGGTCCAAAGTGGATAGCCAAAACTCATAGACTGCCTCTCAACCATATGCTCCCTCAGTTTCGACTCTTGGCAAAAATAGTGCTCACAAACCTCTAGCCCATACGCAGCCACATAGAAATTACACTTGAGAGAGCCTACTTCGTGTATGCTTTGGCAACTGGAGTCTCTATTGACTTTCCACGCCATGTCATTGATATTATACATCGCTCTCATATGGAAAAAGAGCAAAATCTTCCTTTTGGCAGCTTAATTACAAAGTTGGCTATGAAAGCCAAAGTCCCCCTCTGGGCAAATGAGCCTACAATGAAGATGCCAGGGTCCATTTCAACCTTAATTGTGGTCAAATCTGAGGCTGTCCTCACTAAAAGAGACCTCCAACTAATGAGTCAACTTCCTCACCCACAGAGCCCTCTATCTCTATGTCTCAAGTTCTTGAGCAAATATCTCTTTTGTCTCAAAAGATTGATTTATTTTCTGCAAAATAGAAAGAAAGTCAGTCCAAGTTAGAGCAACAATTAGTTGATGTACGCTCTGATTGTGTACAAGCAAATGATTGTTTGGTATAGCTTTCCTTGGATGTCCAGCAAATCATGGCAAATGTGGCTGATTCTGACGATGATTTCTAGACCCACTTGGCTGATTGCAGACGAATAAGGGGGAAAAGAATTGAGGGGGAGTAGCAGCACCAGAGGGGGAGAACAACTACAACAGAAGAAAACTATCCTGTTATGTTTTTTATTACTCTTTCATGTTTTTGTTCAGGTTTAATTCAGATACAATTTGATATGTCCTTATGTTTTCACTACAAGAAAAAGGCCCAATTGCAGCGATTTTTAATTTGTTGCAAATAAAATCGCTGCAATTGGTCCTTTTTAGCAGCGATTTTCATTTCATCGCAGCGAGTCAACAACGAATTTCGATTTATTGGGAGGGGATCACTGTGCATCCCAATTGCAGCGATTTTTTAGTTATTGCNTTTTTTTTTTCCCCCCCCCCCCCCCGCGGTGAAACTTAAAACACATTTCCTCTCTTTTTTTTACTCTGTTCTTCCCCATGCCCCGAGTGATACGAACCCTCTCATCAGTGGCCATTGTTTCGAGCCCAAAATCGGAGATCACTTCGCCCGTTTCCTTCGCACGAAAGCCACTCAAGCCATCTGCTCCCATTTTTTTGCCCTAGGGTAGTGTCTGTTTCCTTCGCACAAAAGCCGTATAGGTCATTTGTCGTCGACGCAGCACCACTCAAGGCAGGCAAAGAGAATCCATTGAAGCAGCTCAGAGATGGAGGCCACTTAATGCAGCCGAGGCCCAACTCAAGGTCCCTCCTCCTCACCTACCCATCTAATCTGACCAAATCGTGACCCCCTTTGTGTGTTTTAGCTTTTATTTTGCTTTTTTTTTTTTCCGGATTCTGTAATTGGTTTATGATTAATTTTTCATAAACCTCAGATTGATTTTATGGATCAGAAAACTCATTTTCTGAAGGGTTTATTAATAAATTATTAGTTAGGCTCTGATTCTTTCTTGGAAATAAAATCGTCCCATTTCACTTTGAAATTAGGGTTTCATCACAGCAGTAGCTGGCCCGTAGCAGCACCAGCACGCTCCTGACGTGAGTTTGGAAAAATAGGTAAGGGAGCTTGAAATTAGTTTGTCAATGTTTGTGTTTGATAATAAATGGTAATTATTAGTTGAAGATCTTTTAAAGAGGATTGTCTAGCCAAGGCTATGGCTTTAGTTCTGTTTTACCCTATATATTCTCACCTTTGCTTCTGCTTTGTTCTTGAGGACCACTGTCCCAATTTCTTAATTTATACATCAAATCTGGTTGGGCTGGTTGATAGCCATTGCTTTCAAGAGAACCATAGGAAAGATGTGAAACACGAAATATCAAATAGTACCACTTGACCATTGATTTTAATTCCCTCCGTTGCTACACAAACACATATTTTTTGTATCAAATTGATGTGATGGAAATCACTGATATTTCATTGCAGAAAACCTAGGTAGGATTTAATGCCTTGCATAAGGCTTCAGACAAAATTTCTGAATGTAATCCACTAGAGCTTAACCAATCTTGATATACATATATATATATATATTACCGTACGTTCATAGAAGTCCAAAAAGAAAATGATATGAATTAGCGGCGCTTGACGTTGACGTATCAATGAGAAAACCTGTAATGTTTTCCATAGTGAGAATGATCTGGTTATTTTGTGGGGTTTTAGTTCTTTTTGTGGGGTTTTAGTTCTCTTTGTGAAACTCAGCTCCACATGCATATTGTGTTCAAAAACAGCAAAAATCTAAAACAGTTAATCATCACAGTCTAATTTTTCCTCATTACATACAATTGATAAGTCGTTTCTCTACCATAAAGGGTCTTTCAGCTTTCCTTCCCAACCCGTTCACTATTAACATGCATCCTCCAACACTCCCAAGGCATAAGGTATAGTGAAATCTTAGCCACAATGTCACCCACATTAAAACCCTCTATGCATTCACAGTTCCGCATAGGCATTCTTATACTTTTTTGTGCATATGTTTATACTTTTATGTGTATATTATCTTGATCAGTATTATATTTATAAATGCATGCATGAATCAAGATATATTTGTCAAAACTGACGAAATTAATTATTTGCAACTGTCCTGTTTCTCTTTCACTCATGAGGGTGGCTCCATTAATTTCTGGGGCTGGCAGAATTTAGAGGGTAGTGAGAGTCACGTCTTCAATGTCCTCCAATTCATTGCCTCTCTTTCTCTCTCACTTCCCTCCTCGAGATCACCAAAACCTCGCCTAACTTATACTTTCTTGGAAAAAATTCTACACAAATCATGAGCATCTAATCTCCTTCCCCCAAAATATCTACCTCAATTTGCAATTTCTTTTAGTTATAGAAGACAAGTAAAGTTAGAGGCTTTTTACTGTTGGGTTCAGAAAGTCCTCAGTAATATGGGGAATAAGATCCATTTTCTGAATAATTTTTGTTTCGTGGGTAATTAAGGCTTTTTTTTAAAAATCTGTTTTTCACATAATCTTTGCAATGAGTGATCACATTTTAGCTGATATTTCTCATCTATATTTATCAATGATTAAATTATATAATCTTATTTTAAGCATGTTCATGTCTTTACCGACGACTTGCAATTCTTGGTACTCTTTTAATTAACTGATGGCAAATAGAACTGATCTAAAACATCTATGTCTTTTTAATTATGACTACTAGCATAATTATTGTCTTTTTTTATAGCTACGACATTGGACATGAATTTAAAGAATCTTGGATGATGACTTAACTGGCTCCTCCCAATACAATCTTTATTGGTTGCAGATTTGCCCCTCAATAATGTGTTGGGTCGATATCTTGTTCTTCTTTCATCTGATCAACGACTATAATTCAATTGGGACATGAAAAGTTTCGGTTTGTTATAGTTTGAAGTTGCAATGAGTTTTGATGGTTGAGTATAAAGTATAAAATTAATATATTGAATAGCTAGCCTAGCATAGCAGCCATTAAGAACAATTCATTATAATGCTATCAAATAATGAACAGGATCAGGAAGTAGAAAGTAGAGAGCTTGGTTTGTTTCTTTTTTTGCTTCTGAAAGTAGAGCTTTTGCCTAGTGTGGTAAACATTCTAGATTGCTTACCTTAAAAGCAGAGTAGTAGATTGGGCGAAGTTTGTAGGTTTGTTCAAGCCTAGCTAGCTAGGGAGCTGCAGTACTAACTGGATCATTGCATGCCCTAACATCCAAATAAAAAAACACAATAGGTCATATGACTCAAAACCCTTTTTTCACGAACCATTGGCACAGAGATAACCTAGAATCAGTTGTTTTTTGTACATATGCTTTGTTCAAGCACACAAAGGTGTGATGTCATGTACTTTTCCCTTTCAAATATGCATATATGTCCTTCATGCAGTGGTGTTAAATGGACCTTTAATAATGCATGCCATCCTCCTTTTAGTCAAATAAGAAAGCCAAAATGGATGGTTTTTAAGAATTTATGTGAGCATATTTGAACATTATTTAATGGGTTAGAAAAAATAAAGTCAGATTTTCCTCCTAGACAACTTATAATGTTTCTTTACTAACTCTCTAAAAATGGCAAATATTATATACATTGCTTGTATATAATATTTGCCATTTTACATTGCTTGTGTCGGCCGATCATAGTTCTTGTAGCATATGGATTCGTTTACATGTATATGTTACTTTTATGTAAGAACTTAGTTTTAAAACTTAGTTTTCTTAATATCTGGAAGGATGTATACCGAGGATCTAATTCTCACATTACTACAGTATAACTAAGTTGTAATGCACATGGGGAACATATATTGACCGATGAGTCATTATTATGCTTCTGAATAATTAGAAGAATAATTGTAATTGTTGCTTGATTCAAGTTAATACATTCTGTCGTCGTATTTTGGTGTGTAAATCTGTTTGTGAATACTTGTTTCAAAGTTTGCATCATGCTTGTTTCATTTGTAAGGTTTTCAAGCATGGTGTCAGGCATAATTCCCATATAGTTGAACCATGCTCAAGTTAGAGATTGCAAAATGCATTTTGGGTTTATCTGGAATTGGTTTTGTGATACTCATATTTTAATTCCAGCCACAATGAAAATGACTCAAACCTGGAATGTACATCATCAAATTGAGTGAAATTAATCGTTGATTAAATATATATATATATATGTAATTAAAGTCCACACACACATATATATTATATATGTATGTATATATTTAATCACTCACAAGTACTACATGATACTTGTGCAGTACTTCACCGCGTGCCTGATCACCACTAGCCATTATTTCCCTATCCCATCACAACATAAAAAGGGCTTTGCTATACAACCTCCACCACACTCCACACTATACCCTCTTTCAATTTTTTTTATTTTTTTAATATTTTTTACTTTTTTTTTTGAGTTTATTCTTTTTAAAATATTTCAAATTTTTTATTCGCTATTCATATAAAAAAATTTGATAAAAGAAAAAAATAAAAAGAAAAAAATTATGGAGTGTGGAGTGTGGGTGAATAGTAGGAGGTTGAGAAGAATTTTTTATATAAAAATGTCTCATTTCTCTTAGCATTTTCTTATTCACCCTGCTAATATATATATATATATATATATAAGTAGGAAAGAGTTAATATTTATAGTCTTAAAATAAATAAGTTTTGCGTACTCTCTTTAAAAAAGTGGATTCATATATATAGAATCTAGGTGAAAAAATCATTTTTTTTATAGTACACTCTATTTTTTCAAAATGAGTAGTACTCGGAGATTGCATGCCTTAGGACTGTATTTAATATTAGGTTTATTAATTAGGTTATGTTTGGGTGTCCAATCCATTTCAACCTATCGCAAACTAATAATTGATGAGATCCACTACTTTTTCAACTTCTCATAAAAAGTTAAACATATATAATCCTACTTCATACATTCAAATGCACATTTCAACCTATTTTGATCATACATGTAAATACATCTCAGTAGAAGTGTAAAACCTACAAAACACTAATATTCACAGATTAACCCAAATTATCTGACACCACCTCAACACCCAAACACAACCCTTATATAGAAAGTATATATAAGTGTTTATCTTTTAATTGACATGAGTCGGTCGCCATATTTTAAGTTGGTAATTTAGGGTAAAGCTGTAATCTGATAGATAAAATATATGTATTTAAAAAATGGTAATAAGCAAACAAACGCATGCATGGGGTCTTGGATCGATTAATTGCTAGCTCTTACGTTTTACAGTAGCTAGCCATGATGATGATGATGATGCTGATGATGTACCTAATGGGGTTTATCCGCATTATGGGTTTATCTGGAATTGGTATTGTGTTCGTAAGTGCAGTTCAGATGAGGCTTACGCAATTCATAGATGCCATAATTGTCTTCCTTATAAGTAATGATAATATTCAAGCATACTATCTACACAAGAGTCTTTATATGAGCCTTGATCTAGAATATACCAACAATGTTCACATATATATGACTATGTTTAATATGTTTACTTATATTTTCAACAGCACTTTACTACTAGCATAAACACAATAAACTGTTCAACACCATCTCTTCATCACGAAACAACGATCTTCATGACAACCCCGGTTAGTATCGTTTTCAACATCTTCTCTTGTGCTCCATTGGCAAGTAACTTCGACTCGCCTGCTTATTTTGCTCACCAATGCACTTTCTCAAATTCTTTACCCGTCCTCCATCTAGTTAAATTAAGGTTATCCGATTAACTAATATGTATATTTCAACCTTTTTAGATGGACAAAAGCTGGATGAACTTGACCAATAGACTTCGTTCGTCGGCATATGCCGAGGGGGTTAACACTTTCCTCACCTTAGCACGAAACCATTATCGGGGCAGTGATCGCATTCGGTGTCCATGTCGTTCATGCTGTAATGATCTCTTCTTGCCTATATTTCAAGTGGAGACTCACTTGTTCATTAATGTGATCAATCCAAATTATACCCAGTGGATATTTCATGGGGAGGAGGAAACACAGAGTTTCAATGACAATGACGACGATAGTGTTGCTGATGAGTACATTGATGACATGGACTATATGTTAGATGACATTCGGCGAGGCACATTCGTCGATGTTCCTCAGGATCATGGCAATCCATCGCCAACTCGTGGATCAATACCAGATTCCTCCCCAAGTTCATCTTTCAACCAGTTACTAGAGGATGCCCGACGTCCACTTTTTGCTGGTTGTACAAAATTCTCAAAATTGTCATTCATTGTCAAGTTGTTACACATTAAGACACTTGATGGGTGGTCAATAAAGTCATTTGATATACTACTAAGCTTGCTGCGGTCTGCCTTTCCTGATGTTGAATTGCCACATTCATATGAGGAGTCAAGGTCATTGGAACGGGGTTTGGGCTTCAACTACCACAAAATTCATGCATGTCCTAATGACTGCATATTGCTCTGGAAGGAAAATGCTGATCTTAATGAATGTCCCATCTGTAAGGCTTCAAGGTGGGTGCCTAATACACATAGGGCACGTCTTATCCCTCAAAAAGTGTTGCGGCATTTTCCTTTGAAGCCAAGATTGCAACGTCTCTTTGTGCCTGCAAAGATAGCAGAACGTATGAGATGGCATAAAGAACAACGGTCGACCGATGATGCTTGCCCGAGACATCCTACAGACTCAGAGTCCTGGAAGAGATTTGATGAAGAACATAGTTGGTTCGCTCAGGATGCTCACAATGTAAGGCTTGGTTGGGCAAGCGACGGTTTCAATCCCTTCAACAATATGGCTAAACCGTATAGCATTTGGCCAGTAATCCTGGTCCCGTATAACCTGCCGCCGTGGTTGTGCATGAAAGATCAATTTTATATGGCATCCCTTATTATTCCTGGGCCAAAATCTCTAGGTAATGACATCGATGTTTACTTGCAACCGTTAGTCGATGAACTGCTTGAATTTTGGGAACATGGGGTACCTACGTATGATGCCTCCACAAAGGAAACATTCATGTTGCATGCTGCTTTAATGTGGACAATCAATGACTTTCCAGCGTATGGGAATATTTCTGGCTAGTCAACAAAAGGAAAATTAGCATGTCCTTCCTGTAATGTGGGCACAGATTCCATCTGGTTGAAGTATGGCTGAAAACATTGTTATATGGGACATCTTCGTTTCTTGACGCCAGATCACATGTGGAGAATGAGAAAACATTTATTCAATAGTAGAGAAGATCAACACATACCACCGAGGGTTTTAGAAGGAGCTGATGTTTTAGCCCAATTACAGATGCTTGGACATGTGCAATTTGGTAAATATCATCAAAAGAGAAAACGCACTTCTGAAGAGTTGAACTGGACAAAGTATAGCATTTTCTTCAAGCTACCGTATTGGGTTACCCTGCGTCTTCGACATAATCTAGATGTCATGCATATTGAGAAAAATGTTTGCGATAACATCTTGTGCACTTTAATGAACATTCCTGGTAAAACTAAGGATAATATCAATTCTCGACGTGACTTAGAGATTTTATGCTTCAAAAAAGAATTACATTTGAAGTATGAAGGTGAACGTGTTACAATGTCACGTGCATTGTACACATTACACGGTGATGAAAGGAATAAATTTTGTGAATGGCTGGCCAATGTGAAATTTTCAGATGGATTCGCTTCCAATATCTTGCGTTGTGTTTCTGTACGTGATTGCAAAATCTCAGGATTGAAAAGCCATGACTGTCATGTTTTCCTACAAAGACTACTTCCTATTGCTGTTAGGGGGTACTTACGACCTGATATTGCCTTGGCCTTGACTGAACTAAGCACTTTCTTCAAGGAGTTGTGTGCCCGAACCCTGGATGTTACCCATCTATCTGAACTCCAAATTGATATCGTCACAATTCTATGCAAATTGGAGATGATATTCTCCCCTTCTTTTTTCGATGTCATGGTCCACCTAGCTGTCCACTTACCCCGTGAGGCCATACTTGGGGGTCCAGTACAATACAGATGGATGTATCCATTTGAAAGGTATCTTGGAAAGTTCAAGCGGTATGTTAAGAATAAAGCCCGTCCAGAAGGTTCAATAGCCGAAGCCTACATTCACATTGAATGCTTGACTTTTAGTTCAATGTATCTCCAAGATATTGAGACAAAGTTTACTCGAATGGACCGCAACATTGATGGTGGAGAAATGGATAATATAGATGGATTCAAGATTTTCATTCAAAAAGTTCGTCCCATGGGTGTGGCTTTAGACTTGCAATTATCAGATAAACTCCTTAAGGAAGCCATCTGGTACGTCCTCAACAACTGCGCTGAGATTGGACCCTACCTAGAGTAAGCATCCATTATCTCTCAATTTCAAACTTATTTTCTTATGACTATTCGTGGACAACCCATTTATGTTGTATGTCCCTTACTTGACGTATGGGTATTGCCAATTTGGTTTTGTACTCTCCAAATGCAGGGAGCACTATGAAATATGTAAGATGCATAACCCAAATTGTATCGATCAAACACATCAAACTGAGTTTCCAACTTGGTTGAAGAAACGTGTAAGTTAGCTTGCTCCCTCCCTAGTTAGATGAACTAGAGCATATTTTGGACTATGTTTAACAAACTATAAAGTTGATGACCTCCCATCAATATTGTTGTAGGTTAAGGATCAGCGTATCACCAACCCACTTGATGTGACTGCTGATCTATACACGTTAGCGTGCGGTCCTGAACCTAAGGTTGCATCCTATGCTACTTGCATCATAAATGGCAAAAGGTTCCATACAAAACAGCGTGAACTTCGGCGGCGCACACAAAATTTTGGGGTGTTGGTAACTGGTGACGAAAGTACAAATAATGTTGACTTCTACAGTGTTATTAATGATATGGTGGAGTTGTGCTACATGGGTTGGCGTCGGGTGTACTTATTCATGTGTGATTGGTTTGACGTTGGTGATCCAAGACGAGGGATACGAGTTGATAACCATATGACCAGTATCAACATGGACAGGACTTGGTATAAGGATGAACCATTTGTGCTGGCATGCCAAGCTTCCCAGTGTTTTTACATTAGAGATATAAGGGCGAAAGGGAGATGGTTTGTGGTGCAGAACTACACGAATAGGAATGTATACGACATTCCACCGGTGCCGAGGGTGTTAGAAGATATTGATGGTGAATCAAGTGATGATGATGCTTATCAAGAAAATGAGTCATTTCCTGATTATGCACCATTGCAGTGTGATGGATGTCCAGTGTCAACTCCATTGAATAGGAGTGATATCGAACCAATCTTGATTGATGCATGAGAAGTCACTGATTTGGTTGGTCAAAACATAAATTCAACAGACTTTATTGACGATGGCATGGTTGCTTCTGGTTCTGGAGATGCTTATGGTGATGGGGAAAGCTCAGATGAGGATGACCTATCCACAGACGACGAGTCTGTGTCAGAGTAGACAACCAACCGAGAAGTTGATGTACTTCTATTCCATAGTTTACTTTTTTTGTAATGGATATGTGGCCTTTTTAAATTACGCAGGCTTGGATGTATGTTCCTTAACAATAAGTTATCATGATCCAGTTACCTTTGATTGAGCAATTTGGGTCAAGTAATGTATCTTTTCATAATCAATGCAATTTTTTTCAAGCTATGGATCCCAAGAGCGCACTTACCATGAGTAAAGCTATAATGATGGCTACATCCAGTTCGAAATTGGAGGTAACTATTTATAAGTATAGACTAACATATTGGTTGGGAAGATTTTACAATTAGACTTTTAATGTTTGTTTAAAACTTTTCACGTGTGAGAAATATGAACAAACTATGAGTTGCCATGAACTATAACTAATAAATATGATCTGCAAATAAATTGAACCTATCGTATGGATATTGTTTGCAACTGGCAAAGTTTAAAACAATTAATCATTTTACCTATGCTACACCGGGGTTGATTTCTTTATTAATAACCATGAATTACAATAATTGATGGTTCATAAAATAATAATTAAGTGAATATCGCTGTGTTTCATGGTTTATCTTATGACATCAAATATTTGTTCGGATCTCTAAGTTATTATGTTACTTATATATTGATATTATTGCATCTCAGGTGGGGGGAAAAAGAACGGCATTGCATTCAAGTAGGCGATATATTGTAATCAGCAAGATCGTTCCCAACTTCAGTCTGCAAGATTATGAGGAGCAGGCACATTCAAGGTAGATATTATAAACAATATAGTACTTTCTTATAGTAGGTTGTGTGATCTTTTTCATGCATGCTGGTTCATTGGATCCATAATTGCAATTTGTAGTCATTCCCTGCATGTTTGCTTTTATTCTCAATCATGTTAGAGTTCCTAATTAAAGAGATTGTATGTCACAAAATAAATTATCCATTATGTGATTTGTGGACATTAGGCGTATAAAAAATGGGCATTAGAGTCACGTTTCAATTAAGGTGGATAATATGATTTATTAAATGGATTGGAAACACTTGTAAGTCAAATGGAATGTCGTAAAAAAACAGGTGATGCGATGGGAGAAAGTTCCCGAGGGAGAGGGTCTACATGAGGTATCCGTGCCAAAAGATTTGTACCATATACATGTAGAGCCCGATGACCACGAGGCCTTTGCATCGCTTCATACCATAGCACTAGCTCAGATGGAGATCAGTCAGGCACAGATGATTCAACTCAGCCTCCCAGTCGTCCATGGGACCCACCAAGTCGAATTCCAGTGCCCCCACCGTCACCTGCAAGAGAACCCCCACCTAATGGAGACAATATCGGTATGGTCGTCATTTCTATTCTTTTTTTCAAAAATTGCCTCGTAGGTCGTTCATGTGTAAACATCATTGGTGCAAATCATGAAGACTGATAAGGATAATTTTTTTTTTGTTTATCTTGAAATACAGATGCGACTGGCCCCACGATGCATGAAGCAAATCAGGAACAGCAAAAACGCAGACATGGGCCTGCAAAGTGTATTGAGTTCGAGAAAGCCAGAAAGCACAGAAAAGTGCTTTTGAAAATTAATGACGGCGAAACAGCCCCTTGCTGCGAGAACGCATCCATGTTCACGACACGGGTAACGCAAATAGTAAAACACCATTGTGACATGAGTTATGCGAGGTGGACCGATGTGCCACATGCAGAAAAGAATGAGTTGATTGACCGCGTGAGGGTAAGACAATTGTTATTTCATATTGAGGGTAAGGGAGTGGGCGTACAATACAAGATGACGCTAACGTGATGTTCATCCATGTAGGGTGACTTCGTGTTGGATTGGGATCGGAAGAATCATAGATTGACCGTTTTGAAGCAGTTGCGTAAGCGGTTCAATGCATTCCATCACGAATTACACAAAAAATATTTATCTTATAGAAGTCACGAAGAAGCATTGGGTTCTGGTTGTACCATGGTCAACGGCAACGTTTGGGCTAAATTGTGTGAGAGGTGGGGAATCGACAAATTCAAGGTATGTATTGGTTATTCAAAATAGACAACTCTAAAAATTTAACAAGTCAATGGCTAGTCGATTTTATTATGCAACTTGTTTGTAACCTGACATTGTGTGTTAATGGCAGAAAATCTCAGCACAAAATCGGGAGAATAGACAGAGGCTAACCGTTAACCACACGGCAGGCCGCAAATCTTTTCTGCGGTAACTTGTATGGTCACAACCCAGTTGCAGCATTTATACTAGTGCACTAATTTCATTACAAGTTTGTGTGTGGGTGCTCACAACATGAAGAATCATGTTGGTTAAGGTCATACCTAGTTTGAATATTCAATAAAAGGTTGTTTCTTATAAAAATTCTCACATAGTTGGTATAGTTTGCTTATCTAACCTCAATACATGTTTATTGTCAAAACATAAATACTGTGAATGTGGGATAATAGAGTTGGGGGCTGCTTACATAACATAACACATTATAATTGGAGAAGGACCTATTATATAGAATTAGAGAAAAGAAATGTGAGGATGATGCATTGCATTGTAATTCAAGGTGGCAATTTTTTTCCTCTTGCTAGAGGTATCATTTCTTACCGATCAATGCATTTGTGGAGTGCATTGTTCAGAAATGAACATGTGCACTCATTCATATTGTAAGTAATGAAGCAAATTAGTTTTGTATTGATGTGTTTGTTTGGTTGTACCATATGGTTTCTTTTTTTTTTTTTCTTTTTTTTTTTTATTTTTTTTATGATTGGTCCTTCCCTTCAACAAATTTTCCGTATAATAATGTTTATAATTCCATACTTGCATCGGGCTACGAATGCCAATTTGGTGGAGTTCTATAAAGAGACTCGATGGTAAAAAAAGACCGGTAAATTTGTCACCTCAGCTGCTGAAGACACTTATGTAAGTACGATCTTTATTCAACAATATTTGCTGCATGAGAGGATTGTTCAATTACTTTATATTTGAAATGGCTTATTCATGAGACATCACAAGACTTAAGAATAACCTGATAATTAATTTCCATGTCTAGAAAGAGATGGTTGACAAGATGGATGGTCTAGAGCCTGACCAACGCACCGATGAGGCAGCTGCGAGTGTATTTAGGGAGGTACTTGGTCAGAGATCAGGATACGCAAAGGGGTTGGGCGAGATGGTCATCCCGGAGTCGACAAGACAACGAGACCGTGAACGAGAAAGAGAGTACCTTGCCTTAATTGAAAAACACAAGAAGGATGCCAAGAATTACAAGAAGGAACTTCATGAAGTGAAGGATGAATTGCGAGAACTTCGTGAGAGGCAAAATGAAACTGATAAGATGGTGAGGATGTTCTTTGTAAATTTGCATTCTTCCACTGGGTCTCTCCATTCTAGTGGAGAGACTCAGTGAGCCACCTTATGAAATGAGGGAAGGGTTTTTTTGTGTATTTTGGGCAGTTTTTGGTACGTGAGAGATTGTGGGTGACCAATATATATATAATTATATATATATAATTATATATATATAATTATGAAGAGGAAGGTTGTCTACTTTTGTATTGTGGGAGACTCTGGGCAGTTGAGGGATTTTTTGGGCATTGACTTGGGATGGAAAGTTTGGCTATATACTGACGAGTAGTTCCAATTATCTAGACAGCTATTGGGTAAGGATCTGACTGGCATGGGCTTGAACAAATTGCAGCAGCAACAATTAAGTGAAGGGTTATTGTCACTGCAGCTCAATGAAGGTTCTATAGAAGGTATGTAATCATTAAGCATCCTTCTCCTATGAATTTATTTAGTCGATGATATTCTTGTCAAATATCAATTTTTTTTGGTTAAATGTGATATTGCATTTTCTGAGATTCTGACAGGCATTGACAAACCGTTCATTCAATTCAGGAGCAATCATTGATGTTGCAGGTGGATTGCAATCTAGGCTATATGGCTAGGTATGTGTGTGGGCACCATAATTCATCAATAAAAGATGTTCAACAGCTTGTTAAAGTTGGTGATGGGAGGAGCAAGGCCTGCTTTTATGGGTTTCTTGAGTCTGTTTTTTGGATGCCGTTCGTTTAGAGATTTTGCATGGATTTCTTCAGATTTTATATGGATTTGTGCATATTATAGATTTTTTTGTAATTTTTTTTTGTGGTTTTTGTTTTTCTTTTTGTGGAAAAATAAATTTTTTATATGATTTTTTTTACATTCTCTCTTTAGACTTATTCTCTTAGTATTGTACTTTCTGAATATTTTATGAAGTTTGTTTGCAGTTCAGTTTTTTTTTTTTTTGTTTTTTGGTGCCATTAGTTTAGAGATTTTATATGTGTTTATTGGATTTTTCCATAGATTTGTGCACTGTAAATTATTGGATTTTTCTATAAATTTGTCCACTGGGCAAACGTCCATTGAACGTTTCATTAGTACTAGTATATTACAATAAGCGCCAATAAGTTAGGAGTTGTCGTCTATCTCTATTTTCCATTGTTCCCTCTATTTTCTATTCATTTTCCCGCTCTGAAATTGGAATCCGATTACGGATTCTGACCCACAACTGATCGTTACTTAATGCTTTTTCAGAAGGGACTGTTTTTTCACGGCAGTGTAATGAAAACTCATCTGCCCCTCATCCAGCTCATCTCGGGCTCATCATTGTAGATTGAGTCGTTCTATACATCAACAACTGTTTCCATCCACACCACCACTGACGTGTATTTTATCTTTTTTTTTTTTTTTTTTATAAATGCTGAAACATCGTCCTCTGCCTCTTCCTCACTCTCTTTCCTCTTCACTTCTGGCGCCCACACTTCCCACCTCCACCACTTAGTCAGTACTGTCTCCCTAACTCCCTCTTAGATCTCATTTCCTTAAAGACAAACACTTTGTCTTTTCTATTTTCTCGCGAAACAAACTTGCTTCCTACTGTTAATGCTTTAAAAGAAACACTTTGTCTTATAGAAAACGCTCTAGATTAATGGCACAAAAATAATTTTACAATCTTAGAGAGAGAGAGAGGAGAAAATCAAGGATTCTCCGTGCAGTCTGGGGTTTTGATCAAAATCATCGACTTCACAGCACCATCCCAGGATCATCACCACGTTCAGAGACAGTCTACAGCCTCACTACCATGATCCTCACCCAGATCCCCACATTCCTTTGCCTCTGTCACTCGGATCCACTTCCTATTCCCAATGAAGCTTGAGATCCTGTTGGGTGCTGCCGAGATCCTTGAATTTAGGGAGGGAGGGAGAAAATATCCTCATTTTCGAAAGGGAGTACTTTTCGTGTAGAGAGGGAGAGATCGTAATAGGGAGGCGGGAGGAAGTAAAATTAAACCGTGAGCTCGCAATGATGGACCGGGTTTGTCTTCGGTGTGGGATGTGTGTTGAGCAACCGGCGGATGCAAAGAATTTTTCTTGTAGATTATTATTTTGATATTTTACAAAATAATTTAATTAGAAAAAATAATATCAACTTATAATATTATTATGAAATATATTATAAAAAATAAAAATTAGATAGGTAATATATAAATTATTATTATTTATTTATAAATATTTTTATAAATAAAAAATAATAATTACAAATATTATGCAATAATTTGTAGAACCCACATCTATCTATTGACAATGATACACCGTAAGGAAGGAGATGAAAATAACGGATGAAAAGGGATGAAACATAATACAAAATTTTTATCATTACGTGATTCTATCATGTACAACAGTGGCTATTTATAGTTACAAAATAATGAAAATAACAAATAATCAATAATCAATATGTCACTATAAAAAAATTGCTTATTTACGACCAGGTAATTCCAGCAAAATGACTATTTGCAACTATAATTAGTTGTAAATAGTCTTTTGGTCGTAAAAGCTCATTTTTCTTACAGTGTATATACAGCTCAGCAAATAACAGAACAATAAATCCAAATGCATTATTCTGGATGTATATCGGGTGTTTGACGAATTGCGTCCTTGAACTTTAATACCCTCCGCAAGATAGAGAGTAAATGTTAATGATTCCCATCTTGATAAGAAGTCAATTGAAGGTTAGAGAATGAAGGGGTTTAGTAAGCAAGTCAACCAACTGGTCAGATGATGGAACGTGAGTAGTGGTTACTTGGCCTCAATCTGCATGGCGGCCAAGAAACACGTAGAAGCCAGTGGTGGATCTCCTAGTGTCTGGACAATTAGCCCAATTGGCGTCTAAAAATGCCATAAGTTCCATTTTAGATGCTGAAGGAAGGAAAATACCTTGCCCGAGGGTACCCTTCACATATTTGAGAATTTTGATAACAATATCATAATGTGGAGCTCGTGGGGTATCCATAAATTAATTCAACAAATTTACACTGTAACTAAAGTCTGGCCGTGTATTGGTCAGGTAAATTAGCTTGCCAATCAATTTGCAATAAAGAGCTGGGTTATGAAAGAGTTCACCTTCGTCCTTTCGAAGTTTGATATTTGGTTCCATTGGCAAAGGAGAAGGTTTGCAAGCTAATAAACCAATTTCTGCAAGTATATCCAGTGCATACTTACGCTGACAGAGTTGGATCTCATTATGTGTTTGGGGCAAACTCCATTCCAAGGAAGTAATTAAGGGAGTCCAGGTGTTTGATTCGAAATTTTGTTGCCAAGAACTATTTGACAGAAGAGCTGGAAGCAGTATCAGAACTCATCAGAATTATATCATCAACATAGATAAGCAATGCGATGAAAACAGTAACAGTGCTCTTGGTGAAAAGACTGTAATCAACCTTAAATTGAATGAAACCAAACTCAGCAAGAGAGGAGGTGAGCTTAGTGTTCCATTGGAGTGAGGCTTGTCGCAGACCTTACAAACTTTTGTGAAGAAGGCAGACTTGATTTGTTTTAGCCGCAGCATGACCAGGAGGAGGTCGCATATAAAGCTCTTTAGCAAGCACTTTGTAGAGAAATGTGTTGTTGACATCCAGTTGTTGTAGATCTCAACCTTTGATGGCAGCAATGGAAAGTAAACATCAGATGGAGACGTGCTTGGCCACTAGCAAGAAGGTATCATGAAAGTCAAGGCCTTCACGTTGGGTAAATCCTCTTGCCACCAACCGCGTCTTAGCTCTTTCAACTGTGCCGTTAGCATTGAACTTAAATTTGTAGATCCATTTGTAATCAATTGGTCCCTTGCCAAGAGGTAAATCCACGATGGTCCATGTTTCATTAAGTTCAAGAGCAATGAGTTCTTGATCCATGGCCTCGCGCCATATCAAGTGTTTGACAACTTGTATGTAAGAGGTGGGTTTGGTTGTAACGCCCGTCCTTGAGGTGGATCTTTTTGCAAAATATTTTAGAAAAGGACGACGAGAATTACTGTCCGATTTAAAACATTTTACTGTCCTTCTCAGGGTACAAGAATCTACATTATAAAATAAAATGTGCCTTTATAATAAAAGAGGCTTGCGGGTTAAAAGAGTGGAAAATATAAATTTTTAAAATAAAAAGGCCTTTCTTACATTTAAAACCTTCATGCCTAGAATTTCATGCCCTTTCCCTTTAGCTGTGTCCCTCCTGAGCGTATTGCTCATTCAGTTCCTGTGGGGGGAGGGGCACACATAAAAGTTAAAATAAGTCGAATACTCAGTAAACATTATTTCATACCGTTAAAATATAGTAACAGGTTTTCAGTCATGCATTCATTATTCCATACATACTATACGTACATGCATACATGCTTTCATTCGTAAACATAAGTGGACGGGGGTTTTTTTCTTTAAACATGCTTCTCTTTGCGTAAAACATTTCCCTGTCACTGCCTTAAAGAATGCAATGCATTTATGCATTACTTTTCTTTCCACTTTCATAGGCCAGTGCACGTTGTTACTCCCTTTGTGCTGGGGTTAGCGGCCTTTTGGGTCGATGGATTGACCCGTGGCCACGGGTTGGAATCCCATTCCGTTAGGGTGCAGCACTGGGTGCACTACTAGATACTACTGTCCGGCATTGCAATCTGTCCATTCATTCATTGGGTACCACATTTCCATTCATTCATGTGGCCGTTACATATTTTCATACATTCATGCTTTCATTCATTTCATGTTGGATTGGGATCGGAAGAATCATAGATTGACCGTTTTGAAGCAGTTGCGTAAGCGGTTCAATGCATTCCATCACGAATTACACAAAAAATATTTATCTTATAGAAGTCACGAAGAAGCATTGGGTTCTGGTTGTACCATGGTCAACGGCAACGTTTGGGCTAAATTGTGTGAGAGGTGGGGAATCGACAAATTCAAGGTATGTATTGGTTATTCAAAATAAACAACTCTAAAAATTTAACAAGTCAATGGCTAGTCGATTTTATTATGCAACTTGTTTGTAACCTGACATTGTGTGTTAATGGCAGAAAATCTCAGCACAAAATCGGGAGAATAGACAGAGGCTAACCGTTAACCACACGGCAGGCCGCAAATCTTTTCTGCGGTAACTTGTATGGTCACAACCCAGTTGCAGCATTTATACTAGTGCACTAATTTCATTACAAGTTTGTGTGTGGGTGCTCACAACATGAAGAATCATGTTGGTTAAGGTCATACCTAGTTTGAATATTCAATAAAAGGTTGTTTCTTATAAAAATTCTCACATAGTTGGTATAGTTTGCTTATCTAACCTCAATACATGTTTATTGTCAAAACATAAATACTGTGAATGTGGGATAATAGAGTTGGGGGCTGCTTACATAACATAACACATTATAATTGGAGAAGGACCTATTATATAGAATTAGAGAAAAGAAATGTGAGGATGATGCATTGCATTGTAATTCAAGGTGGCAATTTTTTTCCTCTTGCTAGAGGTATCATTTCTTACCGATCAATGCATTTGTGGAGTGCATTGTTCAGAAATGAACATGTGCACTCATTCATATTGTAAGTAATGAAGCAAATTAGTTTTGTATTGATGTGTTTGTTTGGTTGTACCATATGGTTTCTTTTTTTTTTTTTCTTTTTTTTTTATTTTTTTTTTTTATGATTGGTCCTTCCCTTCAACAAATTTTCCGTATAATAATGTTTATAATTCCATACTTGCATCGGGCTACGAATGCCAATTTGGTGGAGTTCTATAAAGAGACTCGATGGTAAAAAAAGACCGGTAAATTTGTCACCTCAGCTGCTGAAGACACTTATGTAAGTACGATCTTTATTCAACAATATTTGCTGCATGAGAGGATTGTTCAATTACTTTATATTTGAAATGGCTTATTCATGAGACATCACAAGACTTAAGAATAACCTGATAATTAATTTCCATGTCTAGAAAGAGATGGTTGACAAGATGGATGGTCTAGAGCCTGACCAACGCACCGATGAGGCAGCTGCGAGTGTATTTAGGGAGGTACTTGGTCAGAGATCAGGATACGCAAAGGGGTTGGGCGAGATGGTCATCCCGGAGTCGACAAGACAACGAGACCGTGAACGAGAAAGAGAGTACCTTGCCTTAATTGAAAAACACAAGAAGGATGCCAAGAATTACAAGAAGGAACTTCATGAAGTGAAGGATGAATTGCGAGAACTTCGTGAGAGGCAAAATGAAACTGATAAGATGGTGAGGATGTTCTTTGTAAATTTGCATTCTTCCACTGGGTCTCTCCATTCTAGTGGAGAGACTCAGTGAGCCACCTTATGAAATGAGGGAAGGGTTTTTTTGTGTATTTTGGGCAGTTTTTGGTACGTGAGAGATTGTGGGTGACCAATATATATATAATTATATATATATAATTATATATATATAATTATATATATATAATTATGAAGAGGAAGGTTGTCTACTTTTGTATTGTGGGAGACTCTGGGCAGTTGAGGGATTTTTTGGGCATTGACTTGGGATGGAAAGTTTGGCTATATACTGACGAGTAGTTCCAATTATCTAGACAGCTATTGGGTAAGGATCTGACTGGCATGGGCTTGAACAAATTGCAGCAGCAACAATTAAGTGAAGGGTTATTGTCACTGCAGCTCAATGAAGGTTCTATAGAAGGTATGTAATCATTAAGCATCCTTCTCCTATGAATTTATTTAGTCGATGATATTCTTGTCAAATATCAATTTTTTTTGGTTAAATGTGATATTGCATTTTCTGAGATTCTGACAGGCATTGACAAACCGTTCATTCAATTCAGGAGCAATCATTGATGTTGCAGGTGGATTGCAATCTAGGCTATATGGCTAGGTATGTGTGTGGGCACCATAATTCATCAATAAAAGATGTTCAACAGCTTGTTAAAGTTGGTGATGGGAGGAGCAAGGCCTGCTTTTATGGGTTTCTTGAGTCTGTTTTTTGGATGCCGTTCGTTTAGAGATTTTGCATGGATTTCTTCAGATTTTATATGGATTTGTGCATATTATAGATTTTTTTGTAATTTTTTTTTGTGGTTTTTGTTTTTCTTTTTGTGGAAAAATAAATTTTTTATATGATTTTTTTTACATTCTCTCTTTAGACTTATTCTCTTAGTATTGTACTTTCTGAATATTTTATGAAGTTTGTTTGCAGTTCAGTTTTTTTTTTTTTTGTTTTTTGGTGCCATTAGTTTAGAGATTTTATATGTGTTTATTGGATTTTTCCATAGATTTGTGCACTGTAAATTATTGGATTTTTCTATAAATTTGTCCACTGGGCAAACGTCCATTGAACGTTTCATTAGTACTAGTATATTACAATAAGCGCCAATAAGTTAGGAGTTGTCGTCTATCTCTATTTTCCATTGTTCCCTCTATTTTCTATTCATTTTCCCGCTCTGAAATTGGAATCCGATTACGGATTCTGACCCACAACTGATCGTTACTTAATGCTTTTTCAGAAGGGACTGTTTTTTCACGGCAGTGTAATGAAAACTCATCTGCCCCTCATCCAGCTCATCTCGGGCTCATCATTGTAGATTGAGTCGTTCTATACATCAACAACTGTTTCCATCCACACCACCACTGACGTGTATTTTATCTTTTTTTTTTTTTTTTTTATAAATGCTGAAACATCGTCCTCTGCCTCTTCCTCACTCTCTTTCCTCTTCACTTCTGGCGCCCACACTTCCCACCTCCACCACTTAGTCAGTACTGTCTCCCTAACTCCCTCTTAGATCTCATTTCCTTAAAGACAAACACTTTGTCTTTTCTATTTTCTCGCGAAACAAACTTGCTTCCTACTGTTAATGCTTTAAAAGAAACACTTTGTCTTATAGAAAACGCTCTAGATTAATGGCACAAAAATAATTTTACAATCTTAGAGAGAGAGAGAGGAGAAAATCAAGGATTCTCCGTGCAGTCTGGGGTTTTGATCAAAATCATCGACTTCACAGCACCATCCCAGGATCATCACCACGTTCAGAGACAGTCTACAGCCTCACTACCATGATCCTCACCCAGATCCCCACATTCCTTTGCCTCTGTCACTCGGATCCACTTCCTATTCCCAATGAAGCTTGAGATCCTGTTGGGTGCTGCCGAGATCCTTGAATTTAGGGAGGGAGGGAGAAAATATCCTCATTTTCGAAAGGGAGTACTTTTCGTGTAGAGAGGGAGAGATCGTAATAGGGAGGCGGGAGGAAGTAAAATTAAACCGTGAGCTCGCAATGATGGACCGGGTTTGTCTTCGGTGTGGGATGTGTGTTGAGCAACCGGCGGATGCAAAGAATTTTTCTTGTAGATTATTATTTTGATATTTTACAAAATAATTTAATTAGAAAAAATAATATCAACTTATAATATTATTATGAAATATATTATAAAAAATAAAAATTAGATAGGTAATATATAAATTATTATTATTTATTTATAAATATTTTTATAAATAAAAAATAATAATTACAAATATTATGCAATAATTTGTAGAACCCACATCTATCTATTGACAATGATACACCGTAAGGAAGGAGATGAAAATAACGGATGAAAAGGGATGAAACATAATACAAAATTTTTATCATTACGTGATTCTATCATGTACAACAGTGGCTATTTATAGTTACAAAATAATGAAAATAACAAATAATCAATAATCAATATGTCACTATAAAAAAATTGCTTATTTACGACCAGGTAATTCCAGCAAAATGACTATTTGCAACTATAATTAGTTGTAAATAGTCTTTTGGTCGTAAAAGCTCATTTTTCTTACAGTGTATATACAGCTCAGCAAATAACAGAACAATAAATCCAAATGCATTATTCTGGATGTATATCGGGTGTTTGACGAATTGCGTCCTTGAACTTTAATACCCTCCGCAAGATAGAGAGTAAATGTTAATGATTCCCATCTTGATAAGAAGTCAATTGAAGGTTAGAGAATGAAGGGGTTTAGTAAGCAAGTCAACCAACTGGTCAGATGATGGAACGTGAGTAGTGGTTACTTGGCCTCAATCTGCATGGCGGCCAAGAAACACGTAGAAGCCAGTGGTGGATCTCCTAGTGTCTGGACAATTAGCCCAATTGGCGTCTAAAAATGCCATAAGTTCCATTTTAGATGCTGAAGGAAGGAAAATACCTTGCCCGAGGGTACCCTTCACATATTTGAGAATTTTGATAACAATATCATAATGTGGAGCTCGTGGGGTATCCATAAATTAATTCAACAAATTTACACTGTAACTAAAGTCTGGCCGTGTATTGGTCAGGTAAATTAGCTTGCCAATCAATTTGCAATAAAGAGCTGGGTTATGAAAGAGTTCACCTTCGTCCTTTCGAAGTTTGATATTTGGTTCCATTGGCAAAGGAGAAGGTTTGCAAGCTAATAAACCAATTTCTGCAAGTATATCCAGTGCATACTTACGCTGACAGAGTTGGATCTCATTATGTGTTTGGGGCAAACTCCATTCCAAGGAAGTAATTAAGGGAGTCCAGGTGTTTGATTCGAAATTTTGTTGCCAAGAACTATTTGACAGAAGAGCTGGAAGCAGTATCAGAACTCATCAGAATTATATCATCAACATAGATAAGCAATGCGATGAAAACAGTAACAGTGCTCTTGGTGAAAAGACTGTAATCAACCTTAAATTGAATGAAACCAAACTCAGCAAGAGAGGAGGTGAGCTTAGTGTTCCATTGGAGTGAGGCTTGTCGCAGACCTTACAAACTTTTGTGAAGAAGGCAGACTTGATTTGTTTTAGCCGCAGCATGACCAGGAGGAGGTCGCATATAAAGCTCTTTAGCAAGCACTTTGTAGAGAAATGTGTTGTTGACATCCAGTTGTTGTAGATCTCAACCTTTGATGGCAGCAATGGAAAGTAAACATCAGATGGAGACGTGCTTGGCCACTAGCAAGAAGGTATCATGAAAGTCAAGGCCTTCACGTTGGGTAAATCCTCTTGCCACCAACCGCGTCTTAGCTCTTTCAACTGTGCCGTTAGCATTGAACTTAAATTTGTAGATCCATTTGTAATCAATTGGTCCCTTGCCAAGAGGTAAATCCACGATGGTCCATGTTTCATTAAGTTCAAGAGCAATGAGTTCTTGATCCATGGCCTCGCGCCATATCAAGTGTTTGACAACTTGTATGTAAGAGGTGGGTTTGGTTGTAACGCCCGTCCTTGAGGTGGATCTTTTTGCAAAATATTTTAGAAAAGGACGACGAGAATTACTGTCCGATTTAAAACATTTTACTGTCCTTCTCAGGGTACAAGAATCTACATTATAAAATAAAATGTGCCTTTATAATAAAAGAGGCTTGCGGGTTAAAAGAGTGGAAAATATAAATTTTTAAAATAAAAAGGCCTTTCTTACATTTAAAACCTTCATGCCTAGAATTTCGTGCCCTTTCCCTTTAGCTGTGTCCCTCCTGAGCGTATTGCTCATTCAGTTCCTGTGGGGGGAGGGGCACACATAAAAGTTAAAATAAGTCGAATACTCAGTAAACATTATTTCATACCGTTAAAATATAGTAACAGGTTTTCAGTCATGCATTCATTATTCCATACATACTATACGTACATGCATACATGCTTTCATTCGTAAACATAAGTGGACGGGGGTTTTTTTCTTTAAACATGCTTCTCTTTGCGTAAAACATTTCCCTGTCACTGCCTTAAAGAATGCAATGCATTTATGCATTACTTTTCTTTCCACTTTCATAGGCCAGTGCACGTTGTTACTCCCTTTGTGCTGGGGTTAGCGGCCTTTTGGGTCGATGGATTGACCCGTGGCCACGGGTTGGAATCCCATTCCGTTAGGGTGCAGCACTGGGTGCACTACTAGATACTACTGTCCGGCATTGCAATCTGTCCATTCATTCATTGGGTACCACATTTCCATTCATTCATGTGGCCGTTACATATTTTCATACATTCATGCTTTCATTCATTTCATGTTAGCTTTAAAAAGCTGGAGCTTTCATTTCATTTCATTTCTGCTCTACTTTGAGCAGAAACGTGATCATCATCTTTTCATTTCATTTCATGCTTTCATGGGAAAAACATCATTTAAAAGCATGGCTTAAAACATCATCTTTCATGGCATCATTTAAAGCATCAGTTCATAGGGACATTTTAATATCAGTTCTTAGGGACCAATTTTAAAGCACTTTCTTCGCGTCACTTAAAGCATCGGTTTGAAGTTCGGGGTACAGGCCTTGAAGCTTCCTTTTGTTTTTTTAGAAAATACGTACAATAGATACGTCGTATAGTCATCCATTCACATGTGTACAATTAATACTTTTGGGTAATTAAAAAGGGGTTGCCGAAGAGGGGCCGTACATACGTATACCTTTCAATACTTAGCATGCTTTCTTTAAAAACATCTTTCGTGTCCTTTCGTAAAGCATCTTTTATAGGAAAAACGTTTCGCTTTCTTTTTCTTATACTTTAGAAAACTCTAGAAAAGCATGAACGTAACACTTACCTGGACTCCATGCTACTTTTATACTATGTAGTCCATTCATGCGAGTGTCAGATGGCAATCTACATGCATACATAACCTTAACGTTATTCTCTATCTAGTGGATAAGCAACTGAACTAGAAATAGAGCTATGTTTTATTTAGAACACTCTCCTTCTATCCCGTGCCCTTACGTGTCCCTTACTAGGATAAGACCTTCGGGGACCCATTTACGGTCACTTCTTCTTTCAACCTTACATTCTACTTCGAGTGCTTACTCGTTAGGGTGAACCCATGATTTACCTTAGGATTAAGACACTAAAACCCCTGTCTCATTCTTTTCATTAACTAGGTTTCGACGCATGACTTAGACTGACTAAGTCACGCATCCCATTCTTAGACAGTACCTTCGCCATTACCCTCATGTATCTTAGCTCACTCTACTTCTCATGACCATCCATACACGTCACACGGCTCCAAGCCACTCTGAGGCTTAAGTACCGTGTAACTATGCTTATGACAGATTACTCATTACATATGGTGAATCCGTCCAGCACGTGTATCTAGCCAGAACACACACGTACCTTACCCCTTTATCATGTAAGACCATCATTTAATACATTGGTCACAGGCTCGTATGACGAACGCCATAGTCCGTTACCAACCTGCTCATAACCCCGCTAGCACGACCTTTCATGCTAGCCGTACAACACTTGACATGATGGGACTTCATTGATGAACACACCTTACGTCACGCCATATAGCTCAAGACTAATCCCAAGTTACACCGTGACCCAGTCATGTCACCTCACATACATCCTAACCCATCACCGCATGACTTCTACTTGGCCACGTCACTTCATGATGTTGCCCAATCATGCTTCTGCTGCACTATTCTGATACTTCTTGGCCACTTAGCACATACTCCTGGCCATAAGTCGACTACGCGGCGACGCTTATTGCCTTAGACTATAGCCATATTACTACTACAGCACATACCACAACACCTTACGTCATGCCATATAGCTCAAGACCATTCCCAAGCTACACCGTGACCTTGTCACGTCCTCTGACATTCCGCTACGTCACCTATACATCAACTTCCCACTCATTACGAGTACGGTTCCTCACGTACTCCCGTCACATCGTGACACCTCGTCACATTCCCGCTACATCACTCTTACACTAACTCTTCACCCATCGCAAGCTCGACCTCTTAATCGACCATGTCACTTAGTGACGTTGCCCAGTCATGCTTTCGCTGCACTACTCTGACATCTTCTAGCCACTTCACACTTATTCCCGGCCATAAGCTGATTACACGGTGACACTAGTCACCTCAGACTATAGGCCATATCTTAGCCACTTCTGGACACTGTTCCACAGTTCCCGACACGATACATCAAGCTTTAAACCCATCAACTACGCAATCCCCCTTATCTTCGCGACACACCATATGGTGTGTCGCTGCACCTCATGGAGTACACTCCACGTGTACTCCCTTCACACATGCTACGCCACATCACCACTACGGCACACACGCCGTGTGGTGCGTCGCTCTACCACATGGAGTACAATCCACGTGTACTCCCTTCATAGTACTATACCACATCACCATTATGGCACACACGCCATATGGTTCGTCGTTCTACCACATGGAGTACAATTCACGTGTACTCCCTTCACAGCACTACGCCACTTCACCACTATGGCACACAAACCGCAACCACATTTCACAGCACAGTCCAAAACACTACACAGCACACTTTCCAACTACGCCCAACACTTCACGTCACAGCCCATCACATCACCATACCACACAACGAACCCTATAATACTAACAGCACAGTCCACAACCTAACCAACCGACTAGCATGTAATATAAATAGTGAGGGATAGAGAGTTATACCATCGACGGGATGACCCGTGTATCGCTCACTAGTCGTCACAGCGATAACGTTGAAATGAACGTACGGGGTGGCTACACCGCGTATAGTGGATGTTTAAGCGTTTGGATAGCTAGGTGTGGTCTTGGAAGGGCCTAAGGTGGCCTTGATGATGATGGCAAGGAGCGTATCACGATGGATCTCACCGTGTACAGTGGCAGTCAGTCACGCACAGTGACTGTCCATCACGTGTAGTGATTACCCACCACATAAAGTGGTGGTTTAAGCTTAGGGTTAGGCTAAGAGAAACTGCCGGAGGAGCTGTGGAGACTCGGTGGTGGCGGCACGGTGGTCTATTGCGATGAAAGGAGGCTGGCCGTGCACTGTGAGGGAGGGAGAAGCCGTGGGAGAGTGAGAGAGAGTGTGCATGCATGGGTGGCAGATCGGGTCCATGGGTGGTCCGGTTGGCTTCGTGGTGGCTTGAGGGTGCCAGAGAGGGTGGTCACCCACCTCGGGTGGCGGCGTATGGCAGTGGAGGGTGTAAAACCCCTGCGTGAGAGAGGGAGACACCGGGAGGTGGAGGAAGGGGCATCTGGCCTTGGGTTCAAGGGAGGAGGAAGGGGGAGACTTGGGGAGTCTCATGGTGGTGTCCGATGGCCGAGATGGCCGTGCACGACTGCGTTAGGGGGCTGCACAGTGAACTCGTGCATGGGTTTGCTTGTGCTCATGCATGGGGGCTGCCGGCGGGGAGATGGAGGCTGGGCTCGTTGGGGGGGCTGGTCGGTGGCAGGGATAGCTGTCGTGGGAGTGGTGGTGTCGGAGGATGGCGCACGGCGGCGCTGGAACAAGAAGCCCATTCGGGCAGTGCATCACTGATAGAGAGGAGGAGAGAGTGTGGGGAGGAGCTACCGGCATGGGTGAGCTCGTCGGAGGGAGGCGGTGCCAGTGGGACGTGCGGTGAGGCTCACCCGCGCACGGCGGCGCCGGGCTGGGCAGTGGGGCGTTCGGCCATGGGTGCTGCGTATTGGGCACGCCGAGAGAGAGAGGAAGGAGAGAGAGATGGCTGAGGAAAAGTGAGGGAGAAGAGAGAGGGGCTAGGGTTTTATACTAAAACCCGACGTCTGGGGGTCTATAAAATGGTCTACGATGACCCTTAAATACTGATTTGAAAATGCATAAAAACTAACTTAATTAAAAGCACTGAGAGAAATTAAGATAGAATATTATTTAAAATAATATTCCTTAATCATTTATAAAATGATGAAGTCTTACTTAAAATATTTAAAAGAGTAAAACTAGTAAATTAATATAAAGATTCCATCATTATTTAAATCACGTAATATTTTAAATAACTGGAATCATTTATATAAAATGATTCCCACAATTATAATATTTTTGAAGCTCTTCAAATATATTATAATTTAGTTATTTAAAATATTACTTAGTTAAATAACGATGAGAGTAACCCATTTAAAATACAAATAACTTTAAAAAACAAAGCTAGCTTTAGAAATTGCGTAGTATCTTTAAAAACACGCCATAGGGGTCTGGCACGTATAACGGGGCTCTTAGACACTAGAGAGGAGTGGACAGTCTATCACATTTGACGTAATTGCTTACGTCAGAAGGAAGGAAGGAGCAGGGTATTACATCGGTATTGAGAGAGATGGAGGTGGTGAAAGCATGAAATTTGGGAGATAAAGAATTGTAAGATAATACAGAAGAGAGAGGGAAGGAGATGCACTTACCTGAGGTCGAAGAAGAATCAAGAAGCTTCGTCTTGGATGTCAATGCTTGAGGGACAGAGGTATAAGGTTGGTGACAATGGTAGTCGATGAGATATTGAGGGGCCTTTCGGGTGCGAGTTGATTTTCGTGTGAGCTGATTAGTGAGACTGGGAGATGGGTTGGGCTGAGGGGAAGATGGATTTGTGGACGTGGTTGGAATGGGTTGGAAAGGTCAATTGGAAGGTGGAAATTGGCTGTGTTGATTGCATCATAGGGCTGAGGAGGTGGGCTGTGGGAAAAATATGGATAAGGAAATGGGTATGTGTAGTTTTTAATGGGAATGGGCCGAGGTAATGGTGTTGTTGAAATGGCAATATTGTTTGAGTGTTTGAATGAGAATGTGCTCTCATGGAAAATTACATCTCGTGAGATAAATATTTGATTTATGGTTAAGTCAAGTAGTTTGTACCCCTTGACTCCATAAGGATAGCCAATAAACAAACATTTGTGAGCGCGTGGACCAAATTTGGTTCTATTGTGAGAGAGAGTGGAGGCAAAACATAGGTAACCAAAGCCTAAAGGTCTTGAGAGTGGAGTAAAATAGTTTGGTATGATATAGAATTTCAAAAGGAGTTTTATGGTCAAGAATTGGGGTGGGAAGTTTGTTAATTATGTACACTGCAGTGGTAATAAAATCACACCAATATTTCATGGGTAATCCAAATTGAAATTTGAGTGTGTGGGCTACATTTAGTCTGTGTTAGTGCTTACGTTCTGCAAGGGCGTTTTGTTGGGGTGTAGTGACATATGTGAGTTGATGTAGAACACCTTTGAAATTGTAGAAGGTAGGCATATTAAATTCCGCACCATTGTTGAATTATGGAAAAGAACTTTTGTAGTGAGTCACGAGCTTCAGATTTTGTTTTGAGGAGATAAACCCATGTGCATCTAGTGTATTGGTCCACTATGGTGAGAAAATATTTATAACCATTGTATGAGTGGATGGGGTTTGGTCCCCAATTGCCAACAGAAACTATTTCAAATGGTTTGTTTGTTGTGGAATCATGTTTGGAAAATGGTAATTTATGTTGTTTAGCCAGAGGACAAATTGGACAAGGAACATCAAGAGCATTGGAAATCTTAAAGTCAGGATTAAAATCATGTACAATATGCTTAGTCATTGAGCTGTGTCCAAGCCTATAGTACCAAAGAATAAATAGATCAAATTGGGCAACATTGTTTGCGGAAACTGTAGGTGACTGGGTATGGGGAAATCTGTGTAAATTGTTCGGGTTGGGTCTTGTGAGTTGAAGATGATATAGTCCATCACGCATTGTCCCCACTCCAAGATGAAAGGGTTTGAATATAGCAAGAATTGGACAAAAAAATTAGACAACAATTTGAATGGTGTGCTAGTGATTTTGCAGATATGAGATTAAAGGAAAAATCAGGGACACATAATGCATTACGAATAATTAAACCAGTTGGCAAATGCACATCACCGATATGTGTGGCAAGGCTTGAAGCGCCATTTGGGAGCTTGATGGTTTGACAAATTGGAGTAACATTGTGAGTGAAGGATTTGAGGCTACAGATCATGTGATCTGTAGCTCCGATGTCAATAATCAAGTGTTGTTGGCGTGTGAGAAAAGGCCGTGTGTGATTGTAACATTGGAAAAGGAAATACCAGACATGGATAAGGAACTGGTATGAGCATTGTTGGCAGCAGGGATGGCAGCATCATTTTGAGAAGAGTTGAGTAAGGCAATGAGTTGACCATACTACTCTTGAGTAATGGATGGACCAGGGTGGGTTGTATCCTGCATAAGCGAAGATTGATTAGCAAAGGACTTGAACTTGGGGTTGTTCTTGTGTCCGGGAGGTAATCCATTCAACTTATAGCACTTTTCTTTTGTATGGCCAGGTATACGATAATGTGAACACACGGGCAGATTAGGATTTGCTTTGAAGCAACGTTCCTGGGAATGTCCATGGATGTTGCAGTGAGAGCAAAACAAGCGTTCCCTTCGGGAGTTGGACTGGTTGTGAGAATCTGGTCCTCTAGTGACCATGGCAAGTGGCGCAGGTGTAGGGGTGAGTAGTCAGCGTCGTTCTTCTTGTTGGACCAAGGAGAGAATGCGATTGAGTGTTGGGAGTGGATCATAAAGTAAAATTTGAGCACGGAAGGAGTTAAAGGAATCATCAAGACCCATAAGAAATTGCATCAACTTGCCTTAGTGGGTGGATTCGAGTAGAGTATTGACTGCTCCACAGGTGCACGCTGGCATTGGTTCATATATCTCGAGCTCATCCTAGTAGCTTTTAAGTTTGTTATAATATTGGCTGATGGAATTAGTATTTTTTGTTGATGAGGAGATGGATTTTGTGAGTTGGAAGATGCGAGGGGCATTTTGGATGGAGAATCTCTCCTGCAGATCTTTCCAAACGTTAGCAACAGTTTCGGCATGAGCAAGGCTCGATCGGTGTTCTAAACTAACAGAGTGTAATATCCAGGCAATTATTACATCATTGCAGCGTTCCCAAGCAAAAAAAAGTGGGTCAGATGTATTCGATGGTTTAGTAATTTTGCCATCAATGAATTCCAGTTTATTTTTTATGTTTAAGGCTTGGCGCATAGTCCTTGCCCAGGTGACATAGTTCTCAGTTGTTAGGAGATCGGCAACCAAGGGAGAAGAGGCTCCTTCTCCAGGTTGGATGAAGAAGGGACTGGCGGGATTGTTTTCTGGGTTGGAGGAGTGAGCTTCAGTGTTTGAAGGCATTTCTCTGGAATTATGGGGTTCGTTTTTGGGAGTGGAGAGGGAGGGAGATTTAGATTCTGAGGTCATTGCTCTGATACCATATTGATAATGATACAACGCAAGGAAAGAGATGAAAACAACGGACGAAAAGGGATGAAACAGAATGCAGAATTTCTATCATTATGTGATTCTGTCATGTACAACGGTGGCTATTTATAGTTACAAAATAATGGAAATAACAAATAATGAATACAGCTAAGCAAATAACAGAACAATAAATCCAAATGCATTATTCTGGATGCGTATCGGGTGTTTGATGAATTGCGTCCTTGAACTTCAATACTATCTCATCTCCAAAAATTTAAAATCATTTCATCTCACTTTCAATCCAAACGCACAAAATTTTCAAAAAGTATCTCATTTCATCTCTACTCAACAAGGAGCTTAAAAGTACAAGACTTGAATCTTAATGAAGTTAGATAAATGATTTATACAAATTTCAAATAGATAAACCTCATACAAGTCCTTATAAATTTATCATTTTTCCCAATGATAATATCTATATTTTTAACAATAATGCTTATTTGTCTGTTTACTCAAAAATACAAATGATCAGGTTTGCGATTACTTCGTTTTAGGATTGGAGAATTGCTGGTTTGACACCTAGTAATTATATCTTTATTACGATATCCCCACCCAAGAAATGAAGATATCTTCTATCTATATCTATATATATATATATCTATATCTACATCTATACTATATATATAGTGAATAGTGGAATTGTCATCTTCCGTGAGTTTTGTCCATTTATTTTGGTGTTGCCTTTTTTTATCCTTTTATTTCTTCTTTTGTCTCCATTTAAGTAAGGTTATTTTAGTCTTTTTCAATCCAATTGTGTCAAAGAGTGCAACCTTTATTCTCTTTTGCTTTTTTCTTTGCTTTCCATCTCCTCTTTCTTTTATCTTCCCTTCTTCATCTTTTCTCTATCTCTCTCTTCCTTTTTTTTTTCTCCCGTTGGTTCTCGCTTTCTTTTGCTAATTTCTCTCTTGGTTGTTTTTCCACATCTTCTCTCTCTGAAACTAGACTTCTTTCTCGCTTCTCTTTTCAGGTTTGTTATTTGCAGCATTGGGTTTGTTATTGTTTCATTGATGGTTTTTTTTTTCCCATTTCGTTATTTACACCTTTTTATAAAAAAATATAATTTTTTTGTGTTCGATGGGTTTTTTTCCGTGTGAGTTTGCATGTTGTGAGTTCTGTGTCTTTGGGTTTTTTCCTAGTGGTTTTTTTTTTTTTTTGTTTTTTTTTTTTTTTGTTTTTTTTTTTTTTTGTTTTTTTTTTTTTTTATTCCGGTTGATGGATTGGGTTAAAGATTTTTTTTTTGGTGTTAATATTTTTATATACGGTTTTGGTGTTTTTCATTTCATTGAATAGTTTTTTTTTCCTCATTTCGTTATTGACAGATTTTTTAAAAGATATAATTTTTTTGGTTGATTGATTTTTTTTTCTTCGGATTTGCATGTCGTGAGTTGTCTGCTTTTTATTCTTTGCTTTTGTTATTTAAAAGTTTTTGAAAAAATATAATTTTTTTGTGTTCGATGGGTTTTTTTCCGTGTGAGTTTGCATGTTGTGAGTTCTGTGTCTTTGGGTTTTTTCCTAGTGGTTTTTTTTTTTTTTTATTCCGGTTGATGGATTGGGTTAAAGATTTTTTTTTTGGTGTTAATATTTTTATATACGGTTTTGGTGTTTTTCATTTCATTGAATAGTTTTTTTTTCCTCATTTCGTTATTGACAGATTTTTTAAAAGATATAATTTTTTTGGTTGATTGATTTTTTTTTCTTCGGATTTGCATGTCGTGAGTTGTCTGCTTTTTATTCTTTGCTTTTGTTATTTAAAAGTTTTTGAAAAAATATAATTTTTTTGTGTTCGATGGGTTTTTTTCCGTGTGAGTTTGCATGTTGTGAGTTCTGTGTCTTTGGGTTTTTTCCTAGTGGTTTTTTTTTTTTTTTATTCCGGTTGATGGATTGGGTTAAAGATTTTTTTTTTGGTGTTAATATTTTTATATACGGTTTTGGTGTTTTTCATTTCATTGAATAGTTTTTTTTTCCTCATTTCGTTATTGACAGATTTTTTAAAAGATATAATTTTTTTGGTTGATTGATTTTTTTTTCTTCGGATTTGCATGTCGTGAGTTGTCTGCTTTTTATTCTTTGCTTTTGTTATTTAAAAGTTTTTGAAAAAATATAATTTTTTTGTGTTCGATGGGTTTTTTTCCGTGTGAGTTTGCATGTTGTGAGTTTTGTCTATGGGGTTTTTGTTTTCACATTTTTTTGTTTCATCGACTCGGTTTCTTTGGTTCTCATTTCATTTTTTTTTAGAAGATATAATTTTTTTTGGTAGTTTTATTTTATTTTTTTGTGGATTTGCATGTTGTGAGTTTGTCTTTAGTTTTTTCATTTCTGTAGAAATCTTTAGGGACTTTTTGTTATAATCTTACATTTCTAACTGTAAAAATCTTTGATAATTTTGGCTTATAATTTTATATTTCATTCTAGAGATATCTGGTTATTTATCTATCAAGATGTCTGCTTATTGATTTATTAACGTATATAATTTTAAAAAGTAAATTTCCTGTTTCATCTTGTATGTTTTTGACGATTTTCTATTTGTTACATATATATATATATATATATATTGCATTTTCTGATTGTTGTATGATCGATTGTAAGAATAAAATAAAAAATAACATTTATTATTTTGCTTCTTCTCAAAAAAGAGAATTTAGATGATGAGGGTTTCCATTAGTTGATGGGGGTTCTTATTAACACAATCTTTACTGTGATAGTGTTTAGATAAAAGAAGTTATTATTATAGCTTTCCTCCATTGTCTGATGAAAATTCCCATTCATCTTCTTCATTTTGAGAACAAGATTTATTTTGTATGTTATAGATGTTTTAATGCTTAAATTAACATCATATTTATTCAGAACATGCAGAATAATGTAAACATTATAATATAATATGATATTATGTGAATATAAAATATTAGCTTCTTTTATAATATACTTTGTGTATTTTTGTTTTAGTGTAAAATATTCGAATTATATATTATTATTATTATATTGGTT
>QEOT01124299.1:0-20740 GCA_003123785.1 Pterocarya stenoptera | reverse complement strand
TTTTTTTTTTTTTTTTTTTTTTTTTTTTTTTTTTTTTTTTTTTTTTTTTTCTTTTTCGATTTTGCCAATTTTTTTTTTACCAGTTCTTATCTTTTGTATCAGGACTATTGGAAAATGATGATCACAACCTATGATCATAAGTTGATGATTGCTGATAAAGTTGTTTTACAGAATAGCCCTCAAGTCAGCCTAGATGATAAAGGCTAGCTGAAGTTTTTTTTGTAATTCAGTAGTTTGTTATTTTTATTCTGACACTTGCTGTGTTGTATAGTTTTTAGTGGTAGAGTTAGTTATTTTGGCAGAGAGTGAATATTCCTTTTTGGATCGAGAGAAAGGCTGTACAGAGTGCTACATATATTGCTTTTGTAAATTCAGTAATTCATTCAATGAAGAAGATACAAAGTTCTTCTGCAACCTGAATATCTCTTTCCAGTTATGCCTTTTTTTTTTTGGCTTTTCTTACATGACATCGGAGCAGTGAAAACAATCAACTATGACTAAAAAATCTACCGATAACTCTTCTCCTTCAAATCGATTTCTCAATTTCAACGACATCACAAATCCTTATCAATTCGACCATGGGGACAACCCTTTTGTTTTCCTTGTTCCTGAACTACTCACCGTTGACAACTACACAACTTGGTTTCAGGCTGTGTAGAGAGCTCTTCGAGCCAAGAACAAGTTGGGTTTTATCAATAGTGATATTTCTAAACCTACCAACCCAGCAGACCCTTTACTTGAAGTCTGGGAACGCTACAATGACCTTGTAACTTCTTGGTTACAAAACTCAATCTCTTCATCTATCAAGGCTAGCAGTGCTCTTGTGGATGATGATATCGTGGTCTGAACTGAACTGAAGGAGCGTTTTACTCAACAAAATGGTGTATGCATTTTTCAACTAAAGAAGGCTTTATCAGGATTGCAACAAGACCAAAATTCAGTAAGTATATATTATGGAAAATTGAAAGCTCTTTGGGATGAACTTAATGTGTTTGATACATTGCCTGATTGTAGTTGTGGAGAACTAAAGATCCTCTCGGATAGATACCATAGAGACTGTGTTATTCAATTTTTAATGGGCCTTACTGATTCCTATAATAACTCAAGGGACCAAATCATGTTACTCGATCCTATACCATCCATTGACAGGGTTCTTTCCATGATCCAACAACAGGAAAGGCAACATCTCATGTTGAGTAATTGTCCTTTTCCTGATTCAATGGCCTTAGTTGCAAAGAAATTTTATTATTCTTCCAAACCACATACCAAGTCTGCCTAACCCTTTAAAATTCGTCCTTATTGCATCCACTGTCATCAACCAGGCCACTCTCTCGAGACCTGTTTTAAGGCAGGAAATGCTGAGCCACCTACTTGTACACACTGCAATATGAGTGGTCATGTAGTAGAAAAATGCTACAAACTTAACGGGTATCCCCTTGGACACAAGTTTTTCAACAAAGCAAAATCATCACCATTTTTTGCTAACTCTGCTTCTGCTAATCAAGATGAAGAATTGAATGCCAGGGTTGGTTTGACCAAGGAGCAATATTAGCAACTACTCAACCTGTTGCACCCAAAAGAGCCTCTAGTAATGTCTTCATCCTCCACTAGCTCAACCAAGACAACTTTTCATCCTCTTGCCAATGCAACAAAAGCAACCACACCTCTCTTTTAAGAACCATCACTGATGCAGTTTCTTATTTTGTAAAAATGCCTAATGGTGATGAAGCCCCTGTCACACTCATAGGCACAGTCAAGCTTGGAAGCCACCTCCTCCTCCAAAATGTCGTATGTGTTCCATCATTCACATTCAATTTAATTTCAGCTAAAAGGCTTGCAAACTCACTTGCTTGTTGTCTTCTTTTCTTTTATGATTCTTGTTTCCTTCAAGACCTTTTGTCTTGGACAACAATTAGGAAGGGTGAAGTGAGGCATGGACTCTATCATTTGAAGCATACTGAAGTGCCTCCAACAGCTCTTGTTGATCATCTTTTCAAGCTTTCAAATAAAACAAATTTTGTTTCAGCCTTAATGCTTAGTAAATCTTTACTGCCAGGTCTTTGGCACTATAGACTTGGTCACACCTCTTTCTCTAGGATGTCTTTAATTAAAGATCCTCTTGTAAGCACTGAGATTTCTAATTTCAATGAAGTTCCTTGTTGCATCTGTCTAATGGCCAAACAACATCGACTCCCTTTTCCTATCAACACATATACAAGTTCTAGAATATTTGAGATTGTGATTTGTGATATATGGGGACCTTATTCTATTCCTGCCCACGATGGATCTCAATACTTCCTTACTATTGTTGATTATTTTTCTCGAAATACTTGGATTTATCTTCTCAAAGCAAAATCTCAAACTCGATGTTGCATTGAATCCTTTTGTAATCTTGAAACTCAGTTCAATGTTAAAGTTCAGACCCTAAGAAGTGACAACGGTGCATAATTTAACATGACATAATTCTTTAATCAAAGAGACATTATTCATCAAACTAGTTGCATTGGAACTCCCCAACAAAATGCCATTGTAGAACGTAAGCACCAAAATCTTTTAAACATTGCCCGAGCCCTCAGATTTCAAGCTGATCTCCCTTTGAAATATTGGAATGAATGTGTCTTAACTGCTGTATACATTATCAATAGAATTCTTTCCCCTTTGCTACAAAACAAAACACCTTATGAGTTACTTTTCAATAGCAAACCCAAATATGTTCATATGAAAGTCTTTAACTATTTGTGTTTGCATCCACAATCTCACATGGTCGAACAAAGTTTGATTCAAGAGCCAGAAAATATGTTTTTCTTGGCTATCCATTCAGTATCAAAGGCTATAAGTTGCTCGATCTTGATACCAACACTGTCTTTATTTCTAGAAATGTTGTTTTTCATGAAACCACATTTCCTTTTCTTCATCTCAAAAATTCTAAACCAATACCAGATTCTTCTCTCACTAATACTTGCATTCCATTTCCTTTTCCAGCTGCATCTCCTCCTCATCACATTCAACTTGCAATTGTTCCATCCATTCATTTTCAGTCTCCCACCCTGCATAACTCTAATCTCCATATTTCTCCAAGTCCATCTTCCTCAGTTGCCTCTTCCTTCACCTTCATCTACATCCACTCCTATAACAAAAACACTTGCTCCTACTCCTCTCCCCATCTGCAAGTCAACAAGGACTCGAAAGGCACCTCAGTACCTGCAGAATCTCCATTGTCATTAGGCCCACTTCACCTCTTCACATCAATCTTTGGCCAAGCAATTCTCTTCTACTAAAGGTACTGCTTTTCCCTTACAGAACTATCTATCTTACCATAGATTATCTCCTGCTTTTGCTGTTTTCTCCTCTTCCATATCATTTCAACTTGACCCTCAAACATACAATCAAGCTGTCAAGGACTCGAAATGGTGTGAGGCCATGCAAACTGAATTGGATGCTCTTGAGCTCAACAAGACATGGGTCTTGACTGATTTGCCACCTGGAAAAGAACCAATTAATTGTAAGTATGTCTACAAGACTAAGTTTCGCTCAGATGGTACTATAGAGAGGTTAAAGGATAGGCTATTGGCCAAAGGCTACACACAACAAGAGGGGATTGACTATCACAAGACTTTTTCTCCAGTGGCCAAGATGGTCACTGTTCAATGTCTTCTAGCTCCTGCAGCAATGAAAGGTTGGCATTTGCAACAATTTGATGTGAATAATGTCTTCCTTCACAGAGAGTTAGAAGAGGAAATATACATGTGTAAGCCACCTGGCTACAACAAAGGAAAATCTGGACAGGTTTGCAAACTCCTCAAGAGTTTGTATGGCCTTAAACAAGCATCTCGACAATTGCATGCTAAGTTTTCCAATTCACTGATTCACTATGGTTTTCAACAGTCCAAGTCAGATTATAGCCCTTTCACAATGCTTATTGGAGACACTTTCATAGCTTTGTTAGTGTATGTAGATGATATAGTTGTTGCTAGCAATTCTCTTGATTGCATCAATTCTCTCAAAAGTTTTTTGAACACTCAATTCAAGATTAAAGACCTTGGTTCACTTCGTTATTTCATTGGCATTGAAGTGGCCAGATCTGCTCAAGGGATTCATTTGTGTCAAAGGAAATATGCCCTTGACATCTTGTCAGATTCGGGCACACTTGGATCCAAACTTGCCAAGCTTCCTATGGACCAAAATCTAAAACTCAGCAAGGACTCAGGTTCCCCTCTCCCTGATCCTAGCATCTACAGGAGACTTGTTGGAAGGCTCTTGTATTTAACCATCACTAGACTTGATATCTGTTTTTCAGTTAATGTTTTAAGTCAGTATATGTCTCAGCCTATTGATGCTGATCTACATACTGCTTACAAGATTTTGAAATATTTAAAGGGCAATCCCGGCCAAGGGATTTTGCTGTCCTCTTCTTCTCCCTTGCAATTGCAAAGGTATTGTGATTCAGATTGGGCATCATGCCCTAACACCCACCGATCCATTACAGGTTTTTGCATCTTCCTTGGGAATTCACTTGTCGCTTGGAAGTCTAAAAAGCAATCAGTGGTCTCTTGTTCATCTGCAGAGGCTGAGTATCGAGCCATGGCAGTTGCTTGTTGTGAATTCACTTGGATCAAACAGCTCCTAGCTGATATGCACATCTCACACTCCAATGCTGCCATTCTTCACTGTGACAATCAAGCAGCTCTACATATTGCTACTAACCCCGTCTTTCACGAGAGAACTAAGCATATTGAAGCCGGTTGCCACCTTATTCGAAATAAAATTCAAGAAGGAACCTATTGTGACTACACATGTTCCCACTCATTCTCAATTGGCTGATATCTTTACTAAGGCACTCTCCTCTATAGTTCTCAATACTCTTCTTTTCAAGATGGGAATAGTAAATCTCTATTCTACATCTTGCAGGGGGAGGGGGTTTTGGAAAATGATGATGATAATACCTATGATCATAAGCTGATGATTGATGATAAAGTTGTTTTACAAAAGAGCCCTCAAGTTAGCCTAGATGATAAAGGCTAGCTAAAGTTTTTTATGTAGTTCAGTAGTTTGTTATTTTTATTCTGACACTTGCTGTGTTGTATAGTTTTTTGTGGCAGAGTTAGTTATTTTGGCAGAGAGTGAATATTCCTTTTTGGATCGTGAGAAAGGCTGTACAGAGTGCTACATATACTGCTTTTGTAAATTTAGTAATTCATTCAATGAAGAAGATACAATGCTACGTCCACCACCGCTCCTAGCTCTATCGTTAGGCATAATTAATCTTTTTATTTTGTTATTTTTTTTACTTATATATTTTTAATATTTTTAAACTTTTTTTAAAAAAATAGAAAAATTACAATATTATTAAAAAATACTTCCTTAATTACTATGTAAAAAAAATAAAAATAAAAAATAAAAAATTTCAACGATAACACCGAACGGTAATAACCAATGGTGAGAGAATAATTTTCCTTAAAAGATTATAGAAAAATAAGGCACTACAGCCACCACTAGTAGCTTTTAGTGTGTCTTTTTTTTTTTTTTTTGGATTTTTTTTATATATATATATTTTTTAACACTTGTAAATATTTTTTTTAAAAAAAAATTTAAAATATTATTAAAAAATATTATCTTAATCATGAAGTTAAAAAAGAAAAAGAAAAAAAAGCAAGCGGTATCTTCTATCCGCTGGGAGCGATAAGTCTAGCATTATTCTTTTTATCACCACTTGCACCGAGTGATTTTAAGCGTAAAATCAAGTTTTTTGGACGGAAATACTCTAAGATGTGGCATGTTTGTTCTAGATTACATTTTTGCCGCTTGTCGCTTCGTATAAAAGTTTTCATCTTATTCAATTTATACTGTTCCTTATCTTCTCAAATCTGCTAATTCTTTGAAGCTCACTTCGAAATTATCCTCTTTGCGCTTCAGCTCTTACAGTATGTTTTATTATGTTTATTGTTGTAAATTAATTCTAAAAAATAAAAAATTATATTTTTGATAATTTCTTCTGTTATATATTTACATGGAGTAGTTAATTCTAAAAAATAAATAAATAAATTCTTACTATTAAACAATTTTGGATGAATGGACAAAAGATATAAAGGAAACAAGGACACCAAAAATAAACATTTCTGCTCCTACTGCTGTTGCTGACTCTTTGATTTTGAATTTTGAACATCCAATAGCACATATAGACTGTTTCAGCTTTGCTCAGATCTGGAAGACGAAACAAATAATGTTGCTTATTTTAATATGAAAAATGTTAGGGAGTCCGTTTTGGACTTCCGATATTTTTGCCCAATTTCCTTTCTAATTTTTATTTTTTAGTTTTTTTTTATGATTAAGAAAATATTATTTAATAATATTATAAATTTTTTTCTTGTTTTAAAAATATTTAAAAGTGCTAAAAAATGATGTGAAAAAAAAAACAAACTTAATCACTAAGTAAAAAAGAAACTAAAAAAAAAAAAAAAAAACAAATTAAAAAATGATGAAATCGGGCAAAAACATCAGGAGCCCCTTAACAGAATCCCTAGCATTTCTCATATATTTATCCAAAAAAATATATTCAACTGTAAAGAAAGAAAATAAACCCCAAATAGAATAAGATTATGAGGACATAGAAGAGAAATTATGCTTTATATCGACTGCCATAAACCACAGAAGGATATGTATATTAACATCTATTCAGATCTATACCGGAAAATAACAACCAAAATAAATTATTTGGAAGTCTAAGATAATAACATCTCTAGAGAGAGGGATAGAATAAATAAAGAAGAAGCCAATATAGTACTAGATACGAAAGAAAAATAAATTTCCACATTTGAAAGATTTAACCTAGGAAAAATAAAACATAAAATATGATCCATACCGACTAAGAAAAATCGTACAAGAAAATACATTTCCAAACAGCAAAAGGAAAAAAATTATTACACAAACAGAGTAATAAAGAAAGAACTTTTTTAAGATCTAGAAAAAATAATTCCTTAAGATCTGAGAAATAAACTTTCAGATTTGTCAGTTTGAGAAAATATAGCTAAAATCGTAGAGCAAAATTTATATCAAATCAAAATAGGATATCAAATTAAATATATGCTAAACTTTCAGATTTGTCACAATTCCAGCAAGTAGTTTGCTGGCCAGACCTTGTCTTGCTCTTGCCCCTGTTTTTTTGATTTTGATCTGCCTCTGTTTGAGTTCCTGTCTTATGTTCTCCTCCGAGAATCAACATTTAGTGTTGAACTCAAACCCGAGGTCTCGCCTGAATCTTTCCTGTGCACTTCCTCAGCAAAAATCAAATCACGAATATCATCATATTTCAACTTTGACTTACCGGCAGAATTTCTGACAGCCATTCTCATAGCTTCTCAACTATTTGGCATTGATGCCAATAGTATCAATGCATGTATCTCATCATTAAATTTAATTTTAATAGACAATAATTTGTGATAGTATTAAAATCATTCAGATGTTATGCAACAGACGTACCATCTGCCATCTTCAAATTGAATAACTTTTTTAACAAATGTACATTGTTATTCGCTGACGGTTTTTCATACATACCTGATAAAGCCGCTATGAGATCTGCAGTCGTCTTCTCCTTGATGAAGTTGTGCACAACGGATCTCGACATGGTTAGTCGAATAATCCCCAGAACCTGTAGATCCAACAAGTTCCAATCAGCAATTGACATTCTGTCCGGCTTCTTATCAAATAGTGGAAGATGGAGTCTCTTCCCATAGAGGTAGTCCTCTATCTGCATCCTTCAGTATCCATAATCCGTGCCATCAAATTTCTCGATCCCCAATACCTTCACTTCCTCTCCAGCCATCGTTTTTCCTCATACCCGAACCTTGGCTCTTGATACCAATTGTTATTAAAAACGATGACAATAAAGTAAAAGTAAACACAAAAAATAAGCAATCACACACGACACAAAGATTTACGTGGTTCGGCAAATTGCCTATATCCACGGGAGCTGCAGAAGATTTTATTTCTTGAGGAATCACAATACTATAGTGTGGGGGCGATTACTATTCACTCAGTACAACCACTAGTCAAGAACAAATAACATTTTTACTTCATGCGGCGGAAACCCTTTTAAAATAAGAAATAGTGATGTTCGCTTGAGCGGTGTGTCAAGCTCGCATTTAGAAAACTTGTTTCTCGCAATTGCTCGAGCCAAGTGCGAGCAGTTCTTCAAGCGACCATCTTTGAGTTCCCTCTGCTCGAGTAGACTGTCGAGTGGAACTTTCTGACTTGCCTTTGCTCGAGCGACGAACCAGACTTCACAATACTCAACAAGATCCACTACCTTTGACCTAACTTATCCTAAGCAAAAATCAAGCCCCATCCCTATTTCCTACTGCATGGTCTTACTCCTCTAAGTTGTCACAAAAGTAACTATGTGTGTCCTCTTTCCTCGCTCTTTCATTTAGAAGTGTATGTGTGCAAATGGCAGGTGACATTTGCTTTAAGATTAGGGTTGTGATCTAACCAAGCCGAGTCGGTCTTTGGATAGTTGAGCTCGGCTAAACTCAAAAAACTCCAGCTTGAGCTTTAGCCCGATCTCGAGATTGTTTTCCAATCTTTGTTCAAGCTTGGCTCGATAAGCTAAGTTTTTAACTTGAGTTCGAGTTGAGTCGAGCTGAGCCAAACCGAACCAAGTAGAGTCGGAGTTGTTTATTTTTTAATTTTTGAATAAAATTCAATAATTAAGAAATTAGATAAATAATAAATAAAATTTTAAAACTAGCAAGTATACCCTTTATTGAATTAGAAAATTGTAAAAAGTGATAAATAATTAGTATTTAACTAGTTTATATTTATTCATAATAACCATATATTATATGCCTACATAAATTACCAATTTATATAGATAATATGATAGTATATATCAACATTTCATGAAAAACGTGGTTTTACTTCCCGACGATCCTCTCTCTAGAAAAAACTCGTCTTGAAGCCGGCCAGAGGGGGTGGGAGCTTCGGCTCCCTACCCCCTCCCTCCTCCCTCCCTCCCTCCTCCTTTGTGTAGTTGTTTTTGTGTTTTATCTTTATGTTTTTCAGGACTTTTAAGGGTGAATTGCCGATCTAGGACTTCCTAATGAGCTCAGGCCAAAACGCGCCACGCCATGGTGTTGCCCAGCCGCCGATCTTCAAGACCACCAAATGCGGTGTCAAACGGAGCGGCGAGTGGCCCGCACGCGCTGGTCGAAGTTCCCAGACTTCCCTGGCGCTTGGTTATCACGCGCCACCGGGGAGCCCTCTGACGTCATCACGTGCGGCGTTTTCTTGATCTACAAGTCCGGTACTTCCAGATCGTCCACCGGTTCCCCGTCCAGTTGGACGCGTGGGCTACACGCGCCACAGCAGCCCCTTTTGTGCACTGCTTATGCTGTTGCTGTTGTGTAGTGCATGTGCCACTGTAGTGTTTTTTGTAATCCTTTTTGTTTGTAATTTCCTTTATGTAATGTTGTTTTTAAATTAATAAAAATTCAAAAAAGAAGTCCTCCCTCTGCGCTGTCGGATGGTGGGGTTTGGTGAACCCTACCCTGCTTAGTCGGGGTATGGGGCTGTGTAACCTTTGTCATGTATAGAGGTGGTATATCCCTAAGACTTAGGACTTTAGAGATTTGCCGTCTGGACTAGACCCTGTCAGACACATATATGTATTGGGGAGCTATTAACGATTGTAATTGGCTTGTTTTCAAGTCATATTTGTATGTCCTATCTTAATGAATGGTGATTCGCTTCTTAATATATATATATATATCAACATTTCATATATGGTTTCTTACATACTAGTATATGAAATTATTAAATCTTACTAGCTAACTATTGTACAAATTATAATAGCTATAAAGTACATTCAATATATAGGCATAAGTAATTAGGTTACATATTATATGTTTAATTATAAAAGGTGTTATGCTTATATTATTAACCAATATATATGTATGTATGTATGTATGTATATATACACATTTATCAATGTATGAATGAGATTTAATCAAGTGGAGCTAACGAGTCAACTCGAGCATAACAAAAAGGCCTTAAACGAGCCTTAACAGAGTTGAGTCGAGTTTAGCCAGATATGTGTCATTTACTAATCGAGCGGGGATTTGTTGTCACAGGTGAGTTTTTTTTTTTTTTTTCACAAGTCAAGTTCGATTTAAGTTTAACCAAGTGAGTATTGAGCGGGCTATTGAACGTATTGGTTCATTTACAACTCTATTTAAGGCCCGCAGTTCTTATTCAACTAGACTTGATAGGCAAGAAAATTGAAAATGAATTAGTAGTTGTACAATAATGTTGGTTGTGGACAACATTTATCATTAGATAAGACAAATGTCATTCGATTTTATATGTGAGTAGAAAACTCAGATATATTCGAAATGTCTTTGAAATTGCAATATATGCAATCAACGATGCAGAAATAGACCTAAAAGCTGAATATTAAAAATAGAATGTTATATTGAATACAGGCTCTCTTTCAGAGTTATACAAGCATATATAAAAAATGTATTCAACAACCAACAAAGACAAATGACAAGGAGGAAAAAAGTGGATAATTATAAAATTCTCACTATTCCCCAGAATTTATTTGTTTAGGGTTGAAATTGCCTGGTGAAGGGATTCTGTGTACCGCCTAACAGCTAACCATACGGTCCATAAAATAACTTGAAAATTGACTCGTAGATGGAACTGAAGGCTGCCGCAGATCTTGGATACCCTAGAGGTGGATTATTAATTGCAGTACAAGGCAACAAAGTGAATTACAGTGATAGTCAAGATACAGAAATGGAAAAGGACTAACATTGCTAACTCTTAATGAGAGCCAATTTGGTTCACACGGAATGGAGTGCAGAGTGAACACCTATTCTGACTCCTACCTTGAGAACGAGAGTAGTGTTCGTAATGAGCTTCTTTATTTTTTCAACTTTCAATTGAGGTTTGGTGTGGTTGGTATGCTAGGAATGCAGGCGGAATTGGATTATCTTCTACAAGGCCTTCAAGCTGGCAAACAAAACCCAGAACTCCCACAAGTCAAGGCACTTATACTTTGTAACAATCAGAGAAGACACTTGTTTGGTGATGCCATTCTCTACGTACATTGGAAGACATTCTCACTTGAAAGATCGAAAATTTTCTAAACAATGATCCATGAAAAACATCCATGTACCAATTAACTAGTTAAACTTTTCAACATAAGCTATATAATAAAGACCAACAAACAAGTGAGGAGTCATCTCACTTACCATCAATATATTTCCTTTTGCGTATGATTTGATTTTCATAGTCTATAAGGAAGTGCAATTGTCCATAATGATGGAATGGTACGTGGGTTGGAAAGTACTAATGAGAAATTATTGGTGGATCAACATGTACATTTTGAGTGTTAAGGACATTCTCAGTAGGTTGTATGATGAGTTTACCTCATTCAAGTCAAGGCGCAACCTGACTGTAACAGACCGGGTTGCAAGCCTAGTTGTTATGGCCCTTATGAGTGGCCCGACCTGATCATGATTTGTACATTTGAGATGCGGTTGCTTTAATTTATTTGGTTCTATTCATTGAAGTTGTACTTAATTCGAATTAGGTTGCAAAGAAATCAAAACATCGTATAAAAAATATATAATAAGAGTATACCATTTCTCGAAATGATAAATATAACTTGCACCCTTAGACCATCAAGAATTTTGTACTTTGAACCAAAAATTAAAACTACCAAAACGAACATATCGTACCATGATCAAGATTCAACCATCAACATTCATGTGCTCTATAACTCTTTTTCATCTATGTTAACAATTATAATTGGATAATGGTTCAAAGTATAAAAATACAACATCCAATAATTTGTGGGTGCCAGTCTACTTTCTTTCCTTTCTCAAATTCATGATAATGTGCAGCAATATTAGCACTTTTATTTATTTTTAGTGTTATAAATATATACATGAGTTTTGTGGATGACCATATAGATTCCACATTTTAGAATTCTATCACATTTATGTATCAACTCTTGGGATTACTAAATTTATGAATATATCTCATTAATTCATGTAACATTCTTTCATATTTATTATTCCCTTATCCCTATAAAAGGGTGTATTGAGGATCATTTGTATGACACAAAAAATTCAAAATAAATGATATTAAGCTCTTGAAGAGCAACTCTTACGCTGCAATCTTTCCATTTTCTTTCTATTTCTCTTAAGTTTTACAACACGTGATCAGTACGAGACTCTACTAGCCAACCATTGTGTTCTTTTGATCTTTGGCAAAATATTTGCATAGCATTTTTCAAATTACTGTAAGTTTCTCTTCTATAAATATTGATATATGCTTATTCAGCATGAACTCTATATGACAGTTTGGGATTTGATAATCTATATAACAGATATATTCAGCAAGAACTCACATGTTAGTTTTGGAATTTTGGTTCAGTGTTTGCTTTCATTCTTCGAGTGTGTGGTCCATAAGTGTCTTGACCGTGGATAAGTGTGAACACTTTTTGCGACTAGCATACTTAGAGAATTATGGAGAAATGCTACCGAAATTCTGACTAACATGAGAGTAATGGACTGAATATAAATATTTATATATGCGATGTAGATGATAGTCTCTCGAATGAGATTGTACCAACTACCTTATATTATGGAAGAGCATAGTCCTTCCAAGTTCATGGATGGTGCGATGACGATGCTCAATAGCCCCATTTTGTCAAGAATATAAGGGCAAGAGAAACGATGAAGAATAATTTGACTATGGAGATTTGACGTAAATTGATGGTTAGAAAATTCTCCGCCTCCTTCAGGTAGAAAAGTTTTTATTAAATTGACGCTCAACATATTTTTCAAATGAGAGAAAATAATTAAAAAAATCAGAGTGAGTGATGTTATATTGGAAGGCTCGATGGGCTTGAAGGAACGGGCAACAAACGTGGATAATAAGGCAGGTTCATCTAACATGCAGGTTCTAAATGAAGAGAGTAGTCCAGTGGATATGGTACATCTTGTGGTAGTAGTTCAAGAAATTGAGGAAAAAACAGAGGAAGCTAGAATGGAAAAGCAGTTGAATTCTGCTCAAAATGTGAGGGATGATATTTCAAAGAGTAGTGATGAGGAATGTGAGGAAGAGTGGTGTGATGAAATGAGACCTCCTGGAGATATAATGTCTCAAAAACAAAATGTCATCTGAGACAGTTGAGGATGTGCACACTGGTTTACATCAAAAGGAAATGGCGTTAGGTTGTGCATCGGATAGAGAGGAGGGAGAAATACCATCGTTAATGGGAAAAGAGAAATTGTATGAGTCGGATATTGAGCATCATTCGTTTACGGGAAAATAAAAAAATGACGAGGCGACATTGGTGAGGAAATCTCAAAGGGTTCACACCCGATCTCAAAAAGGAAGTTGATGACTGATACGATTGTTTTCTAGAATATCAAAGGCTTGCGCATGTCTAGAGGCAGGCTGAAGAAGCTTCTTGCTAAATTGTGTGCCATCTCGGAACCCTTTGTAACCAAGAGTCATATGCCTACACTGGGGAATATCTTACAGTATAATTACTCTGTTTCAAATGAAAGACAGGGCGGCAAGCTGTGGTTGTTTTGGCAAGATTCGAATGATTTCGAGGTAATTTTGTGTAAATCCCAAATGGTCTCTGGATGGTTGGTTATGGCTGGCCATCGAATTATGACTACTTTTGTTTACGCCAAATGCACTTATGTTGAAAGAAGGGAGTTATGGCAACAATTAGAAGCAACGCAAGCGGCAGACACACCATGGTTGGTGCTGGGTGATTTCAACGTGATTCGCATGGATTCAGAAAGGATTGGTGGAAATCCAAGACCAATTATCTCTATGTCAGAGTTCAATGATTGTTTAGATCATTGTGGTCTATTCGATTTATTAAATTCTGGCCAATGTATGTCATGGTGTAATGGCCATGAAGGGGTTTCTAGAAGCTGGGCAAAGCTGGACACGGTGCTTACTAATGATACTTTCTTGAGAAATTTTTGGTTGGCTTAGTTTAAGTATTTTCTGCGGAAATCATCTGATCATTGCCCAATGTTGGTCTATTTGGACGTGCCATTTTCATCTTATGGTCCTTCGCCATTCCGTTTTCTCAATATGTGGTGTTTGCAGAAGTCGTTCCTGTCTTGTGTTAAGGATGCATGGAACAAGCAAGACGCGGCCTCGGGTCTTCTGAAACTTGCACTTCGGCTTAAAAGAACCAAGGTGGCTTTACGTGTTTGGAATAAAAATGTTTTCGGGAGAGCGGAAGATCATCTAAGAGTTCTTGAGGAACGAATGGAATACCTGGAAAATAAATTACAGATTGGTTTCTCTGAGGAAGTTGAGGCTGATTTCCTTGTTATTAAAACTGAACTCCAACTTTGGGAAAAAAGGGAAGCTAATCATTTGGGTCAGATGGCTAAAAAACGATGGATGACAGAGGGGGATCAAAATACGAGCTTCTTCCATTTGGTTATTAAACAAAGGAGGAAAAGGGCAAGATATCTCAGACGGTGCTTGCCAACTACAAAATCCTTGAGGGGGCCGAAACAATTCATATCGAAGCTGTTGCGTTCTTTTGAAACTTTCTCTCAAAAAACTCGGATGTTGAGGATTCTGGTCTCTCGGATTTGATTCAGCGGAAAATTTATGAGGAAGAGAATTTATCCATTTGCGCCAAATCCTCAGAGGAAGAAGTTAAACAAGCAGTTTCTTCCATTCCTAAAGAGAGCAGTCTGGGTCTGGATGGTTTCAGATTCGGGTTTTACATGTCTTGCTAGGATATTGTGAAGCATGATGTCATTAAGGCAGCAGGAGATTTTTTTCAGGGGTGCATCCCTAACCAGGTTCTATTCTTCCTCTTTCATTGTTTTAATTCCAAAAGTGCCTGATCCCTCAAGTTTTGATAAATGTAGACCGATTAGTTTGTGTTCTGTGGCATACAAGATTTTTTCGAAGACTATTGTCCTGAGGCTAACTACTGTGGTTGAAGAAAAGTTAGTCTCTCACGAATAGGGGGCGTTCATCCCTGGGCGAAGTATTTTTGAAAATATCACTCTTGCACAAGAAGTGGTACACTCTTTACATAAGAAAAGGGTCGGGGGCAATGTGATGGTGAAACTTGATATGGCGAAGGCCTATGACAGGGTGAACTGGGGTTTCCTATTGGAGGTCTATAAGGCCTTTGGTTTCTCTAATAATTTATGTAGATTAATTCAGAATTGTGTGGAGGCCCCGTGGTTTTCTATTATGATGAATAAGGCTTTCATTGGCTATTTGCAATCAGCTCGGGGCTTGCATCAAGGAGAGCCTCTTTCACCATTGCTATTCATTATTATGGAGGAAGTATTGACAAGATTACTAAAAAAAAAAATTTGAGTTAGGGCGCATTGGTAAATTTCACCATCCGGTGGGTGCTCCTCTGGTAACTCATTTGCTATATGCATATGATATTCTTATTTTTGTGAATGGAAGCAAGCGATCCATGAAAAACCTTGTTCACACTCTTGAGACTTATGAGAAGTGGTTGGGTCAAATTATTAGCAAAGATAAATCTGCTTTATTTATGTTGAACCATATCTCGGCAATTCGTAAGAGGGGCTTGTTGAGACTTCTGGGTTTTAAAGAAGGCAAATTTCCTGTTACATACTCGGGGGCAATCTCTGGTAGTAGGAAGATTGACAGCTAGGATGTTGGTGCCGTTTATTGAAAAAATACAGAAGAAAATAGCAGGATGGAAAGGTAAGTTGCTTTCACAAGGAGGAAGTTTAATTCTATTGAGACATGTTTTATCAAGTATGCCGATTCACTTAATGTCTATGATCAATATTCCTTTAGTGATCGTGTCTCGTATTAACACACTTTTGGCCAACTTTTTCTGGGGGGAGTCGGACAGTAAACGAAAGCTTCATTGGAAATCTTGGGGGAAAATTTGCAAGCCTCTATCAAAAGGGGGAATGGGCTTAAGAGAGCTCAAAGATGTACAGAAATCGCTTCATATGAAATTTGCTTACCGGTTGTTAACTGCTAATAATTTGTGGATTGAGTTTTTCTCAGCAAAATATTTCTGTAATGCACATATCTCATCATCTGTTGAGAGGCCTACTGACTCACGTTTTTGGAAGTTGGTTATGTTATGCCTTCTGGAAGTATTGGAGAATGTTAAAGTTTTGGTGAGAGGTGGAAATGCTTCATTCTGGTTTGACAAATGGCTTGCTTTAGGGGCTCTATCTGTGAGGGTTGAGGCTGTGTTAAGTTCTAAATTGTGTATTAAGGATTGTTGGCTTAATAATTCCTATAACTCGAATCAGTTAATGGAATTAGTTGGTGTGGAAATAACTGCAGAGAGTTTACCTAACGTTCTGGCTGGAAAAATTGAAAATGACATTTTCGTATGGAAACCTTCTCTTGATGGTAATTTTTCTGTAGGAACGGCGTGGGAGGTGGTGAAAAGTAGATGCTCAAATACGTTGCATCATGAATGGGTTTGGCATAGTGTGATGCTGAAACGTATTTCTGTTTATTTGTGGAACATTTGGTCTAACTGTCTACCCGTGGATGACAGAGTGCAGAGCAGGGGTATTTATATGGCTTCATCCTATGATTGTTGTGTACAGAGAGCTCTTGAAACAATTGATCACGTTCTATCTTCAGGAGATATGGCCTCGATTGTTTGGTCTCATGCAAGTGCGGTGATGGGAATCCTGTTTATGAAGCAGTGGCCTTGGAAAACCAGAGTTTTGATCTGGTTTTATTATGCAAAAAAATGCTCCATTAAAGGTACATTAGTTGGTTTAATTCCTTGCCTCATTACTTGGTGCTTATGGAGAAGAAGGTGTAAGGCTGGAATGGAAGGCATGCAGGAAAATGCTGAGAAATATGGAGAGATATTCGGTATTGGGTAAATCTATTGGCTGGTAATCTTAGCTCTATCCAGAAATTATCCAAGCAAGACATTAAAATTCTAGAAGAATTTCATGTGGAATGTCCAAGCATTAGGGCGAAAGTTGCAAAAATAGTCACTTGGTCTAGACCCCCTGCGGGTTGGGCGAAATTAAATTGCGATGGGAGTTGCCATGGAAATCCAGGTAATTCGGGTGGTGGCGGCATTATCCATGACAATAACAGCTTGGTAAAAGCAGCGTTTTCAACTCATTTTGGAAACGGAACGAACAATGGGGCCGAGCTAAAGGCTATTTAGAGGGCATTCGTCTTTGTAAACAATTTCAATTTTTTAATGTCATTATTGAGAGCAATTCTCATATTGTGGTAGATTGGTTCCGGAAAGGGAGATGCATCTTATGGTATCTTTGAGATTTCTGGGACGAGTTAATGTCGGAGCTTGAGGGAGTGAACTTTGTGGTGGTTCATGAATGTAGGGAAGGCAACGGTGCGGCTGATTTTCTGGCTAGAGAAGGCGAGTTGGGTAAGAATCATATTTATGAAGGGCATCTTTGTTTACCATGACGTCTAAAAGGGATTACATGTGTTGAGAAGATGGTTATCCCTTATTTTTGCAAATGAAGGTGTTGCTTTGGTTTTTTATTGTTTGGTTTTGTTGCTTTGTAATTTTTCTTGCTTGGGTTTTGTTGGTTTGTATTTGGGAGAAGTTTATGACCCTATTTGTAATCCAGATGCCTGACTTGTAATCAAGGTATTCCTCCGCCATAGTGAGGATTTATTACTAAACTTGGGATGAGCTACTATTGGACATGTGGCTACCGGCTCTTTAATTAAAAATATATATATATCCAAACATTGGAGATCCAAATTCACATATATAATAATTTAAAAAAAAAAACATGTAAAATTGTGCTAACATATTCACAAGAAAAACTCCTAGGTAATGATCAGAACCCAAGAGAGGAAACAACCCATACAATTTATATACATACATCACACAACCACAAAACTTTATAAGTTACAAATCATATGGCTCCACAAAATCACAACCATACAATCCATTCAAGCTCTATAAGATCAACGTACAATCCATTCAAAGCATTCCTTTGTTTTTATAAGCTTCATCCATATCCAATATATTTAATATACACAAAATTTTCTATTTAGAAACCAACATGATCATCATGCTTTACAAACTCACTACAACTCCATCACTTAATTCCAACACTTCAAAACAATCCATCTTCATCTCAACTCCATTTCATGCTCAAACATCAACACAAGTGAAGCCAAATTATAAAATGTATAAATCTGTCCAAATGCCACTACGACAAAAAAGACATTTTGTGACGATTTTATTTTGGAACGAAATGAAAATTGTCCCAAAAATTGAGATTTAGGGATGAATTTTATATTTCATCCCAAAAAGATGACGAAAGATGTATCCCGTTCGACTGCATTCGAACTGTATGGTCAGGGACTAAATATTTCGTCCATAATAATTAAACCGTTCGAACGGTGATGAGTCATCACTCGGATGGTTAAATTTAAGCGTTCGAATGGAAGTTTTGGCGCGTTAAGTAACATCATTATAGCGTGAAATTGCTATACCATTCAGACATACACTTTTACCGTTCGAACGTGAATCATCACTGTTCGAACGGAATTGTAAGGGTTCGAACGGTGAGCATATGTTTTTTTTAAAGAGAATTATATTTATATTAACTAGTAATTATAAGAAATTTATCAATTAAATAATAGGAATAATAGAAATCAATAATTAGTTCAGGAAATATAAAATAAGACTAATTCATAATTAAATACTGAATTTTCAAAACACTAAATATTGTCCATTCTAAAAACAAAACAAGAATAAATAAAAGATAGAAAATACTAAAACTCCATGTCTTTGTACACTTCCACAACTGCAGCTAAGCATTCCTCTATCTGTGTTAGTCAAGTACTAATGGTGACCTGAGGCGCCGACATGACATCAAGCTCCATACGTAAGTCAGAGATGCTACCAATAATCTCAGTACGAAACTCAGACACAACATAACAGACCTCCATACGCACTGCATCGATCAGCGCTGATGTCTGTCCACTAATCAATGCACACACGATCTCGGCCATGTCCTCACGAGTGGTGTTGTGTACTAATGCCTCGTCTTGTACTCCATGACCTCCTGGCTATGCATCTCTCTGAGGATCAACCGGGTTTGGATGTTGTCCACGAAGACCCAGTCTCGAGTGTCCCGTGTTACGTGAGAGGGTGATGCTGTTGATCGGTCCCATCGGCTGCCGTTTACGCTCGGCAACATCAGGCACAACAACGACAAAAAACAAAAATCGGGTGATCAGGATCCCGGATGACAGTATATCCGTCAAAATGTATTGGGACTTTGTTCGAATCCTATCGAATATATACCCCACCAGGTCGATAGAAATGCCACGAGTAACCCGTATCATAAATTTTGTCCGATCAAGGTCAACCTCTGTCTTGTGCTGCCGAGCGTCAATGTTGTTGGCGATTATCAAATTCAGGATCTTGAAGAACAAAGATAAATCTGCTTGTTTGATGTTTTTTGTCCAGTCATACAGGGGAGCATTTGGACCAACAACCAAATCCCTCACCTCATGATCAGCAAGGGCATCGACCTCATCTGTATAAACTGGTGCCTCCTCCTCAACTATCTCCACCTTAGCTGAAGGATCAGACTCTCTAGACACCACGTTCAGATATGCATCTGGCAGCTTAAGAATACCGAGATCCTCAACAAGTTGGTTTTGTGAAAATACAACTGTAACTCCTTGAACAGAGATGTTGTATGTCCCTCCGTCGTCTGGGCTGGTACCACCGATCTTTTTATAAAATTCAGAAACAATGTCAATATAGGAGATAGTCTCCCATGATTCCTTCGCATCTAAGATAGGTCCCCAACCACGATCGCTGAAGATTGATGGCAGGGAATGACTGTCCCAGACAAGACTTTGGAAGTCAGACAGCTTCACCTGTTACTCTTGTGAAATAGTCCTCTCCCTGGCTGGACTGATACTAGTCTCTATAGTATTGCGTTGCTTACGTCCCGTCCTAGAAGAAGACATTATAATGAATATGAAATGTACAATTAATTAAGAGCTTATCAATACAACATTAATAATAAAAATATTTAACAAAATTTGATAAAATTCTATATTAATTTAATTATAATATAAGATATATTCTCGTTAAGATTTAATAGAACTACAATGGTGAATAAAAATAAAAATGCACAAATCTTACTAAATTTATTTATATCGTTTGATGTGTAAAATAGTGTTCGAACGGGATACAAAGTTGTTTGGTTAATCCGTTTGAACGTATAAAATAACGTTCGAATGGGTTAAAGTTAATTAATCTGTTTGGCTATTACCGTTCGAACGGCCTAACAAGCGTTCGAACGGTATGCGAATCAAACTGGGAGACGACGCTGAGTCGACTCAGCCATTGAAATCCATGGAATCCTTCGATTCCATGGATTTTTCAACAAACAAAACATAAAAAAACTTAAATAAACATTTCTCCAATAGATTTAAGCAAATCTACAGTGAGTATTGATGGAAAAATTGATTTATCCTAATTTAAACAAATAATCCATCAAAAACCTAAATTTAAACGGTAAAATAGTTAGAAACCGGTGCTTAGAGTTGGAGGCTACGATTAGGTACTGTTCACGGCGGTGTTAAACGGTGGAGATGGAGGTTTTGTGAGTGGTTTTAAGTTTTGAGAGAGAGTTCAGTGTCCATGAAAATGGGCATCAGTACAAGTTATATATACAATACCATT
>QEOT01124298.1:356163-370840 GCA_003123785.1 Pterocarya stenoptera | reverse complement strand
TACCACACTTTTTTTTAAAAATCTATTTAGGTTTTATATATCTTAAACTAATTGAATTCTTCTACTCATCATCCATATACCATACATTTGGTAAGAGAAAAAAAATAATAAAAATAAGTATGGTGTGTGGTGTGTGAAGATGATGAATAAAAATTTTCAATTGAGAAATGTTTTAGTTATAAAGAGATTCTACAGAAATAAATTTAAAAACTAACATGCTTTAATACGATATAATACTAGATTATAAAGTTATTTTTATTATAAAATAGATATAATGTATTAGATAAATCCATGTCAATTTGTAAATTTACTTTAATAGAATTTTCTTATATATAGTGTGGATATACTGACTTGTTGGTTTGTAGAGAACTTGACAAAAATTTTGACATATAATAATAATATATTGGTTTATTTCGGGAGGTTTTTCCTTCCCCTTTCTAATCTTTATTTTTTCTGTTCATAATTTAGATTTTTTTTTAAAGTTTTTAAAAGATTTATTTTTTATTCATTTTAAATTTCTTGTATTTTTAAATCAACCTTTATATTTTGCAAACCATTTGTAATTTTTGGGCTGACATGGAGCTTGTGGGTTGAGCCCTTGGACACTCTGCCTAGGTGATTAACACATCATCCACAACGTTGAACAGTAGAAATTACCGCGATTAAAAGCACAGACAAGATTCCCATGCTCAATCTATTAAACATGTAGACCATGGGAATGGGGGACTAACGGTTGGGGATAAGAATAATCGTTGGTCCCACACACAAAACCCACTGCATGGCGATAACCGTAGAAAGCCATTTCTAGCCAACCAGCATCAATATCCACTCAACAACGAATGAGATAAAATAAGAAATTGATTAGCTATGTCTCAAATACAATATATCTATTGAGTATTATATACCATATCATTCTTTTCTTTTCTTTTTTTACATCAAAATCATGCAGTTTTGTTTTTCTTTTTGTATTTTCTAGTGAAAGTGCATCACTTAGTGCCTCGTGATCTATTTTATAAACTGCTTTTCTCGAATAAAACTTTAATAATTAGCAAGTGAGTATGATTCTCTTGGTTATTCAATATTACAAATTACACAATATAAACTTGTTTTCCCTTAACTGCATGCATCGCTCGCAACCTTAATCAGGTTTCATTGAAACTATTCTAGGTCCTATTATTATTTTTTTATTAATGGCAGGACCTATTCATAAGTAAATAACAAAAACACATAGAGCTATTTTAGAAATGGATAATACTTATCCCACAGAAAAAAGCCATGCACCGATGGTGGCTACCGATTGTTTTATTTTTTGTTTTTACTTAATAATTAAAGAAATGCTTTTTAAAGCTATCATGAATTTTTTTAAAAATGTTTAAGAGTATAAAAAAAAATAAAAACAAATGGCCTTCTCGATGGAGTCTCTGTGGCTGAAGTAGGATACTTTAGAAATATAGTGAAATATAGGGGGATACGGCAAAGAGGAGACTACAACAAATGTTGGACGGCCAGTCCAAGGATAGCGCATGAGTTTAGACTTATCGGGGTTGCTCCTAACTTAATCAAAGATTGTTAGTTCACCATGCTTGGGTCCATTAGAGTGATACTAGTTGTTAACGTCATGTTTCGCACATCTCGCACATCTAGGCCTGGTTCCAGCAACCCAGGTTTGAAGGCTTTGTGCATGCACACAAATGAAGATAAATGTGGTTCAGTGGTGTTTGGGGAGGCTTCAATGCCTAAATTAGTTAATCTTCTTAGGAAATCGTGTGGGAGTGCGAGAGTTCGGAGAAAATCCTTTGTACTTGGGGGGTTGACTTTTATAGGAGGTTTTTGGGGGGACATCCTGTACCCTATGTCAGAGAGTTCACGTCATTCCCACTGTAGCCCGATCAGGATCCTTTAATGCGGTGTGGAGCCTGGGATGGCACCATCAAAGCGGTGTGGAGTCCAGAGGATGGCGCCATTAATGCAGCATGTCTCCCCGAGTGGCACCTTACCAGTAGATGATTAGCGTCGTGTCATTCGTGTTTCCCGCCCATCTGTTAGTGCAGGCTTTCAAGTGCTAGGTGTCACTCACTGGGGGCGCTAGGGATGAAGTGTCCCATCTGTTCTTAACAATTGTCTTTCCCGTGTGGGGCTTGCCTCTCAGGTTGGTGCAGTTTGTGGACCGGGTATCTAAAGTGGCGCTTGGGCCAGGTTGGGTAGTTCGTGGTCTTGTATGGGCCCGTCCCAAGGGCTTGGGGGGAATCTCCCTCACACTGATGGTAGAAAACATGACCTATTTTGGTTATTTTCTCTTCTTTTCCAACCTAATCAATCAAAAACCGAAAACGCTAAAACTAAAAAACATTTAAAAGAGGATGGATAGAGAGTTTGTTATATAACAAAACCATGTAAAAGTAAACCCTTTCAAAAGATCTATCAGCCTCTTATATGGCCTGCAATTCCACATCATAATAAAAAACTAAGTGTAGGTTGGAAAGCTACAATATCATAAGCTCATTGATTTAGGCTGTAAGCAATCCTACCTCTGAGGTTGCAATAACAATATAATTCTTCCCGATTCTGGCATTTTTGTCAATGATGCTCTCTGCACATTATCATATATAAGAGGAGGCGAATTGCTTGAAAGGATAAATGTAAATTGCACTTAAATAATATTTCAAAATTATAGGCCATCGTCGCATCAAACCAACTATTGAGACCCATATTGCAGGTGTGTTTTAGGTCTCAACACTCGACTACATATTCAATTCAACAAAAATGCCATTGTGCAAATTGGACAAGAATTTGGGATATTAGTGCAGAAGTCTTTCCCATCCTCATATTTCATGATGCATGTGCAACTCTTACAATGATGCTTTTTGTCTTACATTTAAAAAGTTAAAAATCTCTAGCTGAGCCCGAATCCGATTCTGCATCTGATAGAAGTTCAAAGGGGGGAAGTCCCTCCTTTGATTCTGTTAGTATTGACCTCTATTGGGGGAAGTCCCTCCTCATCACTAGATTCAAGCTCGTCCTCTTCTGGCTGGGAGGTCTTCCCACACAAACTTCCACTAGAATCCTCCGAATGTGTAGATTTGAAGATTTCGGGCCCACGTTGAGGGAAGAAAAATACAAGCAATGTAAAAATAGCAAACATGAAATGATTCAGCGACGCTTGCTTGCTTCTGTTTCCTAGTGAGAGCATTGAAAATACGAACTGCTACGGCTACTATGATTTAACTGATTCATTTACGTCAAACTTTCACAATCCAATCACGTACGTCATCCTCATGAGGTTTGCATAATTGGTTAAACAAGTATAATTTTATCCATTGCAATTGTTAAGATGTGAAGAAAACTCACCATTCCGGAGGTTTCTGAAGAGGGCAAACTTGTTCATAAAAGAGAACTTGGGACACAAGGCATGCCACCTTGCTACTTGATTCCAGAGCCTTTTCCTTTCCACTTATGTCAACCACAACAGAACTACCTGCACATTGAAAGAGCTACTCTATTTCGTTATTTAGTCCTTATAAGATGGTATAAGAATATCACAACAAAAAATAATAAATCATCTGAACGCTCTCCCACCCCTCTACCATCTTCTATCCATTCAATCACTTCGGACAATCTTTAGTAACAAAAACAAATGGGAATTTGCTATATCTTTTCTTTTCCATACAAGTATGGAAATGTGATATCTAAATACTCTAATAGAAATAAAGTCCTGATTCATTTTTGAGAGCTCCATGCCATCGATAGTGAATGGTCAAAAGGCCTGAACATACTTTAAAAAAAAAAAAAAAACTCAAGGAATTCTTTAATTAAGGTTATGAAAGTACAAAAAAGAAGTACAATGATTGATCCACTGGAGGTACGTAATAATAACCAACTACAAGAATTAAAGAAAATGTAGAAGTTCTAAAGATTTCTTGGAGGGAACGACTTAACCCTCAAATTCCAGACAATGACAGGTAATTTTCTTGGTAAATGTAATATTGAGTTTACATTCTAGGGATGGGTTCGACGCGCCCTGCCTCGGTGAGATTCCATGTCATAAAAATACTTTTAGTAAAGGGTAGTGTTATTCAACTGCCCAGCATTTACCCCTGGGCATACCGCTAGTGCAATCTTTTTTTTTTTTCCTTTTCTTTTAAACATTTTTTAACATCCTTAATCATTAAGATAGGTTTGGATGGTAAAACAAAACACAAAATTCTCATTTCATCTCTTCATTACAACTTTTTCAAATTCCCAAACAAAATATAAGAAACAATTCAACTTTTTTAAATTTCAATTCAACTTTTTCAAATTCCAAAACAATAATAATATTAAAAAATAATATTTTAAACTTTCATCTAAAATTAAAAATTCTCATCTCACTTCCCAAACCTATCCTTAAGAAAAAATAAAAAAAAATATACAATTAATTCACTAATAGTCACTTCCTTAACTATTAAGAAAAAAAAAATAAAAAAGAAAACATTCAAGCCTTAACTTTGAGCGGTAGGTTTGAGGGGACGAAGTAGCACTTTCCTTTAGTAAATATATTTGGAATAAAGCTTAACAAGATGGTGCATGGGGGATTCAAGAATTTTCTGATTTTGAAGTTTTAATGTGAAGCAAACCTCGTCTTATCCACATGCTCTTTTGAAGCTTAGACGGAAATGCCAGTGATTTCTCGCCTTGCTCATCCATTACCTTGAGACGAGAGATGGATAAAAAAGGTATCAGGATTAAAACTTGGAGGTGGAGGCATATTGTGTACAGAGAGAAACAAAACTATTCCAAAAAGAGGGCAAAGAAGAAGAATTACAAGTAGATAAACAGCATTACAACTTTTTGGCAAACTACCTAGCTCAATATTCACCCAAGCCGATCACTTTTATGTAGTATACGGACTTTGCTTGAATCCACTTAACTTCTAATTATTTATAAGTCTAAGATAGAAAGTCGTCAAAATGTAGAAGGTAATTATCAAACAAAAATATATATATTTATTTTTTCCTTCTTTTTCTTGGTGCCAGTTAATCAATGCTAGGTATAGAGAGATGGGGGTGTGTGAGGGTAGAAGCATGGTAAAATAAAATAGAAAATCATGAATTCATGAGGCTTGGGATCTTCAAACCGATAGGATCTTTGCACCAAGGCATTTTGTAGCAGCTTTCCTAGAAAGATTCAAGGACCTTGCTAAACCCATTTCCTACTTGTAACTTGAAATCCCAGTGACTCCCAAATTCCCATAAATGAGTTTGCAATGCAGATAAAAAGATCAAATATCTAACTAACATCATACACAAAACGCTACGCTAATTCCTCACACACGCAAACAGAGAGAGGCAACTGTAAAAGTAACAGTAGAGGAACTTCTCTTCCTCGGCTGCCCTCTTCAGATTCGTCCTTCCTCCTATCATGTGCCCTGAGTGCTACTACACAGTTTCACTCACACACCTTTTACAAAAGATAGCTACCAAGCTAAGAGGAAAGCATGCAATGAATGAATTTACCCAGCATGGATCGCCCAGAAGGACCCTATCGTTTTACCTGAAATCGCAAAGAATGGTGATTATGAACCTAAACCTAACAAGAATGAATTGTAAAGCATGGCACAAATTGGTCAGATCACATAGGAGCTCGACTCCCGAGCATCGATCGACCATGTGAACCGACCACCGATTAAATTGTTCCGACTACTGTCTCTCGAAAAACTTAGGAAATAAACTTATTTTAACTCAGAATTAGAAAACTCCCAATTACAGGAGTTCCAGAACTGGTGTCACGCCAGTTTAACCCTTATAATACCCTAGCATTGCTGCCAGGAGCGCACGCACTGTTTTCTCCCAAGTCTGCACCCTTCTCAGCTTGCTTTTCGCTAAGTTCATCAAGAAACTCATGGAAAAAGTATTGTAAACCCTCCTCAAGGCCTGCCGCACCCATAGGTAAGCAAAAACCTTCAGATTTCAAATCTGATTGCCCTAAAATGCATCTGTCTCCATCCGTAGTTGGTAAGAAGGATTAGGATTTCATCTCTAATCAATATGATAACTAAGTTTTCTACTTAATGATGAAAAAAGAAGACTATAAAAAAGTTTTCTACTTCCTTTAAACCCCATCCTTCAATTCCTAAAGGCTGCAACTTTCTGCACAATCTTTAAATTGAAGAAGTTTCAAGGGGCATACATTCAAAAATTTAAAATTCCAGATCTTTTGTGATCCTAGCATTGTTATCCAATAGACGTGGCTGTTTAGACCCTCTGTGGGGGCTGTATTGAGAGTTCAATCCTGTAACTTTTAACCCCAATTTACCTGTAAAAAATATAATTTTTAACCCCAATGTCTCAATCTTGCAATTGCATATATTACCTAAGTATTGAGCCATACGAAGGAGTTAGAATGGGTAAAACTCCACAACCACAAGGCTGGTTGCACAGCCATACACACCAGCACACAAACACTTGGTCTTCGTTGGTGCGGCTATGCACACACTTTGGGATGAGAGAGAGAGAGAGAGAGAGAGAGAGAGAGAGATAGAGAGGGATCACCTGGGCTCTCAGCGATGCAGGAGTCCGAGCGTGAGAGAGTTACTTCCGGCCGTGAGAGATAGGGAGACAGCGGGAGTTTAGTTCCGGCCGGAAGCACCGAGCGAGAGGCAAAGAGGAGAATAGCTGGCTTTTAGGTGTAGGGATGGCGTGAGAAACAAAGTTGATCTTCGGCAGCGGTGCAGAGACAGTGAGAGAGAGCATTAAGGAGAAAGCCAAACGATAGAGAAAAGGGGTCCGGGCGTGCGTGATTTTTACAGAGCGTAAGAGCATCTGCACCCGGCTGCTTTCTTTAGGTTTGGATGTTGAGATAAGATGAGAATTTTTTAAAATTTTGTGAATAGTGTTAAGATGAAAGTTTAAAATATTATTTTTTAATATTATTATTGTTTTGAGATTTGAAAAAGTTAAATTAAAATTTGAAAAAGTTGAATTGTTTATTATATTTTATATGAAAATTTGAAAAAGATGTAATGATAAGATGAGATGAGATAGAGATGAAAAATCTCATCTCTCTCCCCAAACATAAGTGAAAATTCAAAGAAAATCTCTTCTTGTATCTGGGCCTGGGCTCTAACCAACCAATTTCGACATTTGATTCTGATTAAAATTGGAGGTCAAGTTGAACTCCCACTGCGGTTCTAAGAACTCGAAGAGAAAGCACTTGCGTGATGGTTTGACCATCCTGGATGTTGGACGAGAGTATTTCCTGAAATGGTTATCGTACTGTTCATTACCAAGTCAGTGTATATTTATACACTGTTTACAGAGAATCAAATCAGTTACAAGGAATATTTAAAATACAAAATATAGAAAAATAGATGAATATTCTAGACTCTATTTACAGTAAGGGGTATAAAGGGTATATGGTTGATACGCCCCCTCGAGTTCATAGGGGTATCAACCACTGTGAGACTCGATCTAAGTGCAGCAAATCTTTCAGAAACAATAGGTTTAGTAAGTACATCAGCTATTTGATCTTTTGAAGAACAAAAAGAGACTTTAAGACTATTTGTAGCAACCTTATCACGTACAAAATGAAAATCTATGTCTAAGTGCTTCGTTCTTGAGTGGTAGACAGGATTGGCAGATAAGTAAGTTGCCCTAATGTTGTCACACCAGAGGGTAGGCGGCTGAGATAGAAAAAGACCAAGTTCTTGGAGAAGAGTTTGTATCCAAATCAGCTCTGCAGCTGTGGTGGCAAGAGATTTGTATTCAGCTTCTGTGCTGGATCGGGCCACTGTCTTTTGTTTCTTTGAACTCCAAGATATGAGGTGCTTCCCAAGAAAAATGCAAAAGGCGCCAGTAGAGCGTCTGTCATCTGGGCAGCCTGCCCAGTTTGCGTCTGTATAAGCCTGCAAGGTAAAGCTTGAAGAATATTTGAAGAGCATGCCATAGTTTATGGTGGACTTGAGGTATCTAAGAATCCTCTTCACAGCTGACCAGTGTGATACTTTGGGGCAATGCATGAACTGACATATTTTATTTACTGAGAAAGCAATATCAGGCTTAGTCATTGACAAATACTGTAAGCCCCCTACGATGCTTCGAAACAATGTTGAGTTAGTAAATTCAGGGCTATCAAACTGTGACAGCTTAAGAGAAGCTGCCATGGGGGAGGTCATCGGTTTAGCATTAAGCATGCTACTTCTTTCCAGAAGTTCCTTGATATACTTTCTTTGGGACAAGAAAATACCAGAATCTGAGTAATCTATTTCAATTCCAAGGAAGTAAGATAGTCGGCCCAAATCCTTTACAGGGAAGGCCTTGGCCAGAACAGAAATTAGATTATCTATAGCAGCAGGTATGGAAGAAGTAATGATCATATCATCAACATAAATCAATAGAAGCATATGTAAGTCACCAGAGTGCAAGATAAACAAAGATGGATCAGCACGTGAAGAAGAAAAACCATAATCAGTGAGCCAGGTACTCAGTTGAGCAAACCAAGCCCTTGGTGCTTGTTTAAGGCCATAGATGGCTTTGTTAAGTTTGCACACAAAATTGAGAAATTGTTTATCAATGAAACCTTGAGGCTGCTGCATAAAAACAGTGTCAATAAGTTCCCCATGCAAAAAGGCATTCTGGATATCTATTTGGCTCAGAGGCCAACCATGGCTCACAGGAACAGACAGGACTAGCCGAATGGTGATAGCCTTAACAATTGGGCTAAAGGTCTCACCATAGTCTAAACCAAACTATTGATGGTAGCCTTTTGCTACCAGACGGGCTTTCCGTCGAGCAAAAGATCCATCAGAATTTAATTTGGTCTTATAGACCCATCGACAGCCAACAACATTAAATCTAGGGTTCGGAGGAACCAAAGTCCAGGTATTTGTTTGAGTTAAAGCTTGAAATTCAGAGGACATAGCATCATACCAGTCAGAGAATTTGGAGGCGACGGCAAAGCTGGTGGGTTCATCTGGAACGGCCATGGTGGTGCTGAGACAGTGACGCTGTGGGTACAAGACAGTCCCATCGGTAAATTGCCGAGGTCGCAGTGAGTTCGTGTGGCTCCGAGTGATAATCGGAGACGGAGGGAGAACAAGATTCGGAGATGGAGGAGAGTGAGAGACAGAGGTGGAAGAGATAGGAATCTCAGAGTGATTAGAAGGGGAAGAGACAGCAAGCGGAGGAGAGGAGATTAAAGATTGAGTTGAGAGTGTTGGAATCGAAGTGGTGAGGGATGAATTAGGGTTAGGGTTGGCATCTGTGTTTTGGGTGGAAGGGGTAATCAAGGGAGAGGAGGCACCCAAAGATGAAATATGAGGGGAATTAGGGTTCGGAGAATTAGGGTTCGGAGATGATATGGGAGTTCGAGTAGATGAAATGGGCCATGGGCCGGGGCCAAGAATCGAAGAGAGTGGTGAGAGAATGGGTAACACAGCGTGAGTGGGTAAAGAGGCTGGTCGGTTTGGGCTGGGCTGTTGGGTTGAGTATGGGAAGGAATTTTCAGAAAATTGAACATCTCTCGAAATGTAGAGTTTTTTGAAATGGACTCAAAACATTTATAACATTTGTGTGATAAGCTGTAACCCAGAAAAATACAGGAGATGGACCGAAAATTTAATTTGTGTTTATTGTAGGGTCTGAGATTGGGCCATCATTGGCACCCAAAGGTTTTAAGGAATGTATAATCAGGAACTCTATTGTAAACTATGAAATGAGGTGATTTATTATGTAGAACTTTGGAAGAAAGTAGGTTGATGAGATACACGGATGTTTCAAAGGCCTCAGCCCAAAAGGATAGAGGAAGAGATGAATGGGCTAGTAAGGCAAGCCCAGTTTCGACAATGTGTCGATGTTTGCGTTCTACTAGCCCATTTTGCTGATGAGCATAGGGACATGAGAGACGATGATTAATGCCAAGTTTAATGCATTGAGTGGTGATGGGTTTGAATTCAGTTCCACCGTCTGTTTGAAGATTGATTAATTTGGTGTTAAAAAGGCGTTCTATCCGAGCAAGAAAACTTGGAAATATTTGATGGACATCTGATTTTAATTTTAACGGAAACAGCCAGGTATAACGTGTATAATGATCAAGAAATGAAACATAGTACCGAAATCCATTATGTGAAGTAAAAGGTGCTGGGCCCCATAAATCGGCAGTAACAAATTCTAAGGGCCTGGATGATTTAATTCCAGTAGTTACATAAGGAAGTCAGTGGCATTTAGCAAGAGGACATGAAACACATTTTGACACAGAGCTACTGGGAACTATGGGCAAACGGTTGCTGCTCACAACGGAGGAGACAACTTCAAGAGTTGGATGGCCCAAACGATGATGCCATTGAAAGAGAGAGGTGCGCCGCCAAGATAGGAAGAGGCCGAAGTAGAGGCTGACGAGTTTATGGCTGATGGAAAGGCGTAGAGTCCATTTTTAGTTGGACCGATGAGCATACATTTCTTGGTCCGAGAGTCCTTCACACAAAAATGGGAAGAATGGAATTCAAAGAAGCAGTTGTTATGAAGACAGAATTGGAGAACCGAAATGAGATTTTTCGAAATATCAGGTACATGAAGAAGATTGCGGAGATGAAAGGAAGTAGAGTTAGAGAGAAGAGAAGCATTACCAGAGTTCTGTATAGGAAGACCCGAACCGTCACCGATGCGTATTGTCTCAAGACCACCATATGGTTCATTGGAGAGGTTGAGGTTGCCAAGATCATGGGTTAGATGGTGAGTAGCTCTAGAGTCTGGGTACCAGGTAGGATCAGAGTATGAGGGTGGGTACGGAGTAGTGTTTGGGACAGGGTTTTGGTGTGGAGAGGCATAGTTTGCAGAGAATGAGGGTGGGGTGTCATACTGATAGGATTGGTTGAAGCGTTGTCTGCATTGGAGGGCAACGTGAACCTGTTTGTTGCAAACTTGGCATGTTGGGCGTTGTTGAGTGACAAGTGTTTGATAAAAGTTTCCTTAGGGTCCTCGTCCATTTCTACCAGGTGAGCGGCCCCTTCCTCTTCCCTGTCTTCCACCACAAATATTGCTTCGTCCACTGCGCTGATCTCTACCATATGAGCTAAAGTTTGTTGAGAAGTTAGTAGCATGCCGAGCAGAGTGAGTGAGCCTACTTTCTTGTACTAAAAGAAGCTGATAGAGCTCTGTTGAGGTAACTGGGTCAGACCGTGTGGTGATTGAAGTTACAAAGGATTCATAGGCTGGTCCAAGACCATTGAGTAAATAAGTAACAATCTCCTTGTCTGGCAAGGGATTTCCAGTGGAGGAGAGTGTATCAGCAAGAAGACGAGCTTTACCGAGATAGTCTGTAATGGACAGATCTCCTTTAGTCAAGTTGGTGAGCTGAAAACGCATTTGGTACTCCTTTGCTTGGGACTGGGAAGATAAAAGAGTAAGAAGAGAGTCCCGGAGACCATGAGCAGTTGTTGCTCGGAGCACATGACCGAGAATGGAGTCTGATAAGGAAGAGAAAAGGATGCTAAGAACTAGCTGATCATTCCTCTTCCAGGTAAGGTATTCTGGATTATTTTTTGGAATAGATTCTGTGGTAGAAGGGAGAAATTGTGTGGGTGACCGAATAGTTCCATCTACATATCCATAGAGATCTTGTCCTCTAAGGTATGCAGATATCTGAACTTTCCAGAGTAAATAATTCTCAGTAGTGAGCTTTGCAGTCACTACATGAGAGAAAGAAGAAAGAGCAGAAGAGTGAGGCGTAGCAATGGATCAAGAGAGACTGCTAGTTGAGCAGCTCTGATACCATGTTGGACGAGAGTATTTTCTAAAATGGTTATCGTACTGTTCATTACCAAGTCAGTGTATATTTATACACTGTTTACAGATAATCAAATCAGTTACAAGGAATATTTAAAATACAAAATATAGAAAAATAGATGAATATTCTAGACTCTATTTACAGTAGGGGGTATAAAGGGTATATGGTTGATACTGGAGATGGAACTCCTCTTCCTCTGCTGCCCTCTTCAGATTCTTCCTTCCTCCTGCCCAGACTACTACTACAGACTACAGAGTTTCACTTTCACTCACACGCCTTTCACAAAAGACAGCAACCAAGCTAAGAGGAAAGCGTGCAATGAATGAGTTTTACGTAGCACGGATTGCCCGAAAGGACCTATCGTTTTGCCCGAAATCACATGGAATATGGATGATTCCGAACCTAAATCTAACTGCATGAGATTTTTACATTCCTGGCAGTGTTTTGGTTTGCATCATTCTGTTTCGCCCGATTTATCGCATAATCTCTCTTCATTTGCAAATTGCTTCTCTGAAGTTCCTACGTGAAATTTTCGTCTTGTCAAAAGTTGCACCGCAGCTGGATCTTGTGGACAGGTCCCAACTAGCTGATCGCTGTAAATGCTTGAGTTGATTGGTTATGTGAAATGCATCTGGTTTTGGAGTTAATTACAACATAGTGTGAGTGATTGCATCTGACCGTACTACGATCCATCTGGTTCATACTAGTGTGAGGTGGTGAACTTATTTTTCTTTTTATGAAAGCACACTTCATTTCATTGAATCGAAATTATAATTGAGGGTTAACAATACAGGAAAAATTTTGATTATAAGTCAAACTATACATTTGCTCTGAGACATCCCTGCATGCATTGTGGCGGATATTGTCTTAATTTTTGAGTAGCCTCGTTTGTTTTTGGAGATGAGATGAGATGAGATGAGTTGAGATTAAAGTTAAAAAGTTGAATAAAGTATTGTTATAATATATTTTTTAATATTATATTTATTTTAGGATTTGAAAAAGTTAAATTTTTTATTTTATTTTATATGGAAATTTGAGAAAATTGTAATGATGAGATGAAAAATTTTCAAAATTTTCAAAATTTTAAATTTTAATCACGAAAACAAACAAGGCAAGTCTCTCCTTACATGTGGTGAAGTTAAATGATCCTACAGAATTTTCCATCAGCTGGTGCTAGATGCAAGCTTTTCAGGTGCAGAGGGCAAACTGAGTATTATATTATTGTTTAAGGTTAAAATATACAATTTATCTCTAACTATAATTCAATTTGCAGTCACCCTCATACTATCAAACAGTTGTAATATATCGAATTTTCTTAGAAAGACAAAAGCTACAAAATGATTCCTTTTAATAAAATACTTTCAAAAATAGTTGTTCAAGCAAAAAAAAAAAAAACATTTATTTTAATGTTTTTGCAATTAATTCTTCACTTTTTATGTTTTTCGTTTTTTAAAATTTATTTATGGTTTTTCCTTTTCCTTTTTCTTTTTTTTTTTTTAATTTCTAATTTTGATAATTTTTAATTTTCATTGCTGCCAATTTGCCATATGAGTGTCGTGTTCCCATAACAGCTCTAAAGAGGCTCGATGGCACAAGCTGAAGAATGCATATATCATATATGCATTGCACGCTTTCAGCTGGATAGTGGATACGTGCAATGACTTATTCTCTATATAAATTGTGTAAAGAATAAACTCATGAGTGAGTTCAGTCAGGTTCGGTCTCCGGCCATTTCCTTTGAAAACCGTATACGCCATAAGCAGAGCAAGCAGCAAGTCCAGTTGTTAGCTAGATGAATACCCTGCGCAGTTGATCCATTCGAGGAAGGTTCAGATCTTGGACGTTTGTTAAAAAGGACCAAATGCATGTGAAACAAGTTGTGAACTATTCATTATTTTTGGTAAAGATGCAATCATTAGCAAAGAAAGGTCAGAGATTATACGCTTAAAGGTAATCTGGCCAACAACTATATCTTTTGATGAGTAATGCAGATAAGAGAGATAACAACAACTATATCATGAGATGTACCTCATGTACTCAATTATAAGGGTGTGCAACCGGATCCGGATCCGGATCCGGATATCCGGCCATAACCGGATCCGGATCTGAATTTTAAAAACCGGGCAGTTATCCGGGTTATAACCGGATTTCTTCTGGTTTTTACTTTTTATTTTTTTTAAACAACTCTTTAAAACTTAAAAAAAAATTTATAGCAACTTTTTTTTTTTAAAATTCTAATTTCATGCTTAAATTACTCAGATTGTTTTTAAAATATAATTTAAACACTTTCTAAAATTAATTTAATTGAGTCAATTATATCTTTCTCTGAAGCTGGCTTTTCATACTACAATAAATAAATAAATAAAAGCGAAAACAAAAGCAAATATGATAATTGGGATAAAGGCAGTACCGAATAATTAATTCGTTCAGTAAAAAAGTATCCAAAACCATATACCTTCCTACTTCTAATGTTAAAACAAAGTGAAAGTATCACTGGTTTTACAAGTCCAGCTTATATCCTCAAACCTACAGTCATAGTTTGTTCGAGTATCATAAACTCAATGAATCCAGATAGCAAGAAAATAAACAATACGCATATCTGCATAAACGCGAACAAACCCCTAAAAACCTCAATCCGAATCAAATTAACCACATTACAGCCATATATATTGAGCACATCATGAAAATTATATAGATGTTAAGAATCATTGAGATATTTCATAAGTAAATGACTAGCAAATACTACATATCAACTTCGTAAAATGATGAACCAACTCTCGAATACAGCTCGCATCTGCATTATAACAACGACAGGCCAAGGGGTCTTCTCCCTGTCAACCCAGTTAGATTCTTCTTTGAGCCACATCCATTGTGGTGTGTACTTAAACTGTACAAAAAAAAAAAAAAAAAAAAAAAAACC